>JAJIBD010011649.1:0-50647 GCA_021461705.1 Cryptotis parvus | reverse complement strand
GTATATCTGTGTCTGTGGCTCAAGCATTCCTGGGCTTGAAATACTCTCCTCTGAAGGGCGGGTCTCTGCAGGGTGGGTCCTTGTAGGCTGGGTTTCTGACAGCCAGGCCGGAAACTGGATTAATCTGTTGGGTGGAAATCTTAAAAGCTGCGGAGTGTGGATGGTGAAGATTGCTGCCAGCAAGTTGCGGGATTTCTCTGGGCTCTTCTGAGGCTCCATCGGGATGGTGGGCTTGGGTTGGAAGTTGCTCTTGTGGTCCATGGAATGCAGGGGGTTGAACGGGGAAAGCTGGTTTCTGCTCTGCCAGGTGTATCTGTGTCTGTGGCTCAAGCATTCCTGGGCTTGAAATACTCTCCTCTGAAGGGCGGTTCTCTGCAGGGTGGGTCCTTGTAGGCTGGGTTTCTGACAAGCTGGGCTGGAGACTGGATTTATCTATTGGGTGGAGATCTTATGAGCTGAGGATCAAGTGTGTAATCCATAGTTAATTTTATTATTCCATTTACTATATTTTAGGTTATATATTTATAATAATGTTAAAATTTATAGTATTGATGTAAAAAGCATATTGCATGCTAGCACCAAAGTGCTCAGTGACTCTCTATTATGATCTTATGTCCATCTAGTTAATAGTGAATTATAAGGACCAAATTATATTCTTCTGATATGAGATTATTTATATAGATATAGAAACCAACAAATCACTGAGAAAGTTTTAAGTGTTTTATTATTATTATTATTATTATTATTATTATTTTGCTCTTTGGGTCACACCCAGCAATGCTCATGGGTTACTGCTGGCTCTGCTCAGGGATTACTCCTGGCGGTGCTCAGGGAGATCATATGGACTGCTGGGGATCTGTCGGGGCGCTCTGCCGGGGTCCCCGACAGTGCCGGGAAGCGAGTTCCCTTCTACCTCTGAAGCCGGGCGAGGAATGGATGGACACTCAGGAATCTGATGCGGTTTTAGAAGGCTTTACTTATCACAGGTTCAGGCATACAAATCAGCAAAAGAAAAAACCCCGATGCTTAGGATTCCAGGCTAGAACCCCAGCCACGTGTAGGCCAAGATGGCGACCACCACGTGTAAAACTTCCAAGGGGAATAACGCTCACAAGGCGAGATCCCACCGGGAAGAAGAAGCCCGGGAGAGCCGGGAGCGGCAAGTTTATACCCCCCGAAACTCAGACCTTCCTCCCATTGTTATGGAAAGCAGGGAGGGTCCAATGCCCCTTAGGTAGTCCCTCCCTGCATCTCACCTAGGGCCTTTACTGTGCTAATGTTTTGAGCCGGAATGCCTTTGGAAATGTAGAGAGGGGGGTTTCTGAGATGGCATGTCACTGTACCAAAGATCAACACCAATGCCAGTTAAATATTTCTCCAAGCCTTCACAAGTCTCCTCTACTTCATTGTAGTTTTATATTTTATCAGGGAGCCATGCTTGTTTGTTTGGAAGCAAACAGTATTTCTCTCTGGTCTAATTACTTAGGTGTCCTTACGTGGCCAGGCTAATATGCTGGTAAGATCTAGCTAGTCCCACGATGATTGTGATAGCATGGGAGAATATTTATACCAGCTAGTACAGCATACATGGTCGGATAAACTGCCACATTTAGACTACCCCCTTATCTAGGAGTGATTTGCGGGAGGCAATCCAGAGCAGATGCAGCGGCCCCTTAGGAGTCCTGCAACAGGGATCAAACTCAGCTCACCTGGATGCAAAACAATGTCCTAATCTCTGTGCTATCACTCCAGTCCCAGCTGTAGGTGTTATTGCTGTTGTTATGGCTATTGCTTTTATTACATATACCTTATGAGAAGAATGACATTTGTTGCAATAAACCAAATCATCTGAAAGGCTGGAATTTGGTTCTAATGAGGTCTCCAAATTAGCTATTTCAGACTGCCTTTGAATACAGAACTTGGGTATATATACCATAGAAGACGAAGAGAGTTTTACAAGTTTGCTAATGACAGCTTTATTGTTACTGTTCTGCAGGGATCCTTCTCCCTTCTTGCTCCACAAGTTTTTCCTCTGTGATCTTGTACATCCTTCAATTTTCTGAGAAAGTAAGTCAGCAAGGGAAGCATAAAGGACTCCCAGAGATGGTCTCGGGAGTGTGTGCAGAATGCTGGTTTCTGCTCAACTGAGCTGCAGGATTAGTTCTGGTGCTTTCACTTCAGAGGTTTAAGCATCCAGATGAATCAGAATGCAAAGTATAGAAAGAGGAGAGAATTGTGGAGTATAAGAGGGAAGCCATGGCTTTCAGGTCCAAGAGAAGATTTAGTAGCCAACAGGAATATCAAGTCAGGGAACCAGAAGTTCCAGCAGAATAAAACAATTGTCACTAAGAATCAGTAGCAAGGACTCTGGAGAACCTTGCAATACCGATTGCTGTTTTTTGCCAGCTTCATTATTCTAGACATAACTTCTATAATGTTTGTTTCAGAAATGTCTCAAAGGCATGCCATAGTTCTGTGGGACTCAACTCTCATTTGTCCTGTTCAGATTGAGTTTAGAATTTTGATCTAGTCACCTTTCCTTCCCATCTGGCACACCTTCCATATCTTGTCTCAAAGAGATGTTTTTTCTCCATCAGTACTCCAAACTGAAATTCTTACAATACTCTTCAGTTGCTCACTTTTCCTCATTGTCCATATCCAATTGATCACAATTCTTGATATTCTTATAAGGAAAATATCCATGCCATTTAATTATTTTATTTGGCACCACTCTCTCTGGCAGATATTCATGGTACTAGACTTTTCTTTCCCTCTCTCTTTCTTTTTTTGCTTTTTGGATCACACCTAGCAATGTTCAGGGATTATTTCTGTCTCTGCACTCAGGAATTACTCCTGCTGGTGCTTGGGAGACCATATGGGATGCCAGGGAATTGAACTCAGGTTGACTATATTCAAGGCCAATGCCTGACCCACTGTACCCTCTATTCCACTTTTATTTCTCTTTTAATTTGACAGATGCCAGAGCTAATCTCTTGCAGAGGAAGTTGGGGTGTCATTGTCTTAGACATGGCAAGAAGGGAAACAAGGGGTTATATTTTTTCTGAACTACTATTGAGCATCAGGCCCAGACAAGATCGAACCCGAACACTTGAAGAATCTGCAGTCAGTTCTCATCTATACACTGGCTTGACTCTTCACACGCTACCTGACCGAATGTAAGGTGCCCTCCCAATGGAAAACTAGCAGGACAGTTCTACTGTTCAAGAAGGGAGACATTCACAACACTGGCAACTATCGCCCCATCTGCCTGCTGTCCATCATATCCAAACTGTTCCCGTGAGTCATCCTAAACAGGATTAGCAGAACATTAGATGAAGAATAACCATGCGAGCAGGCTGGCTTCTGAAAAGGGATTCAGCACAATCGACCATATCCACACGATAAACAAACTCATTGAAGTCTACAGAGAATTCAAGATGCTGCTCTGTCTCTGTTTCATTGATTTAAAGAAAACCTTTGATTCTGCGGAGACTGGAGCAGTCATAGAAGCCCTAGTCAAACAGGACGTTCAAACCCAATACAGAAAAATCCTTCGTGAACTATATCATGGTTTCCCCACTAGAATCTCACCATTCTAAAGGGAAGTGATCATCGATGTCAAAAGAGGGGGTTTGGCAGGGGTGATACCATTTCACCAAACTCTTCAGTGTCACCCTCGAAATCATCATGCAACAATTAGAATGGGAAAAAATGGGAGTGAAGATAGATGGCCGGCAACTACACCACCTACACTTCACTGATGACATCATTCTAATAACACCAAACATCAGCCAAGCGGCACAAATGCTGGCAGACTTTGACCGAGAATGTGGAAGGATAGGTCTACAGCTGAATCTCAACAAAACTATGTTCATGAAAAATGAACTAGTTCCAGAGGCCCCATTCACTCTCAATGGAACAAACATCTCTGAATGCAACAGCTGTGTGTACCTAGGTCGAGAAGTCAACATGATGAACGACCTGAAACCTGAGTTGCGCAGGAGGAAAAAGTGGCATGGACTGCCTTCAAAAACATCAAAACAATGGTCAAAGGAACAAAGAACCTCCGGCTATGGGCACATCTCTTTGACTCCACCATTCTCCCTGCATTGACATATGCCTCAGAGACCTGGGCCTTATGAAAGCCGGACGAGAATACCATTCGGGTCTCCCAAAGAGGAATTGAAATAGCCATGCTTGGAATATCATGCCTCACTCAAGTGAAAGAGGGAATCCAGAGTTCTGACCTCCATCGCTATTCTAAAATCAAGGACACTGTCTCATCTGCCAAAACATTGAAAATCAGATGGGCTGGTCATATAATGCTATCTGGAGATGACCGTTGGATGAGAGCCATTACCAATTGGATCCCACTGGATGCCAAAAGATTGCGTGGCCGCCCACCTGCAAGATGGTCAGACTTCCTTATCAGGACCCTAAACAAACAATTCGAAGCTCTCAATATCCTTGAAACAGACAGATGCCATTGGGCTACACTGGCATGTGACAGGGTCAAATGGAAACATTACTGGTGCCTGCTTGAGCAAATCGATGAATAACGGGATATCAAGTGATCAAATGATCACTATTGAGCCCCAGAGAAGCTAATTCAGATGATTTGGAGATTGACAGGGATGAAGAAAATTGCCAGTGTATGAATCCTTTCTGTAAGACTCCTGTATCTATACAGGTACATGGGGGCTATCTTTGAACTTCTAGAAATTTTAATGAGCCCACCTAAACTCTTTGTTGTTGTGTGATGCCCCACACTGTATATTTGCATTTGAGATTCATCTTCTTTGTATAAGTCATTTGTGTATCTTTAGGCCAGAGTTTATGCCAAAGATATCTCTTTCTTGTGTAAAGGAGTGTGGGCAAGCACTTGTATGTCAGTTCGACACTAATGGCTTCTGGAAGCCCATCATATTTTCTAACCATAATCCCCAGTACCATCTAGATTGGATATATTTCCTTTGACCCCGTGGGTCCCTGTGGGGACACCAGATGATATCCATAAGCCCACCCAGAGATTCCAGAGGTCACCAGATGTCCCTGGGTGTCCCACATGGTCCCTCAACTATTGGGGTTCATCAGGTTCCCTTGTCATGCTCGGGGGACTACAACCAACAAATAAAAGGCTAATGATCCCTGTATAGACAATACAGTAAAACCTTTTACTTCTACCAGCTTCTTCACATCAAAAAGTTTGCTACCACCAAAGGTCTGACAAACATACACAGACCCAGAGCTGCCAATTAGATGCTCTGACCATGTGCTATTACCAAGAATGCTGATCCAGAGCTTATCCACACACGTGGGTTCCTCCAGACTAAGTTCTTTGCCTCCCCATCTGACAAAAACCAAAAGCTTCTGTGGGCAGAGCCTCACACAGTCAAAACCAGCTCTCTTAAGAGATTCTATTGTAGAGCTTTGTTCCCTTCCTTCCAGATCAGTTTCTAATACAAACACCTAGATAGGGACTGGCAACTATATGGATGAAATATCTATAGGATGTATGGGTGTATTTTCATAGAGCAAATCACATCATATAATTCAAACTATGTTCCCCATTCTAGAGTGATATCTCCTTCCCCCACAACATCCTTTGTCCAGGTCTACTCTGCTCCTGGGCAATTTCTTTAAGTGCTCTTGCTCTTTATCAAAAGCCTTTCATACTGTGAAGCCCTATAGGCTTGACTTTAGGTATGACAAGCTAGTGTGGCCTTTCCTTTAATCTCTGTAAAGCTAAGTTCCCTAAGGGTGGTCCCATTTCATAGCCAGGGTGGCTCTCTTCTTGGTATTATCAGTCCCTCACAGGGACCTATGGTGTAAAAGAAAACATATCCAATCTGGTTGGTACTGGGCTTATAGTCAGAAAATATGATGGGATTCCAGGAGCCATTGGCGTCTTTTGACTCACAAGTGCCTGCCTCATGCTCATGTTTACACAAGAAAGAGATCTCTTTGGCATTAAGCTCTGGCCTAAAGACAGCAAATGGTTATGTAGAGAAGAGCAATCCCAAATGTAAAGATCTAGGGCCATTGGATGGGGTGTCACCTAACACCTCACTATCCTGACCAAGAGTAAGACCAGGGATATATTGCTAACATTTTAGAGAGGGTGGAAAGGTTTTCTAAACTGATAAGAACTCGTTCTTATAAAGGGTAAAAATAAGTACTTTTACACTTTTTATGTAAAGGGTAAAATTAAGCTGGAAACTTATTAATTTTTTAGTATCATTGTATCACTGTCTTCCCGTAGATCATCAATTTTCTCCAGCGGGCACCAGTAACATCTCAATATGTCCTGTCACATGTGAGATAGCCCAAGGGCATCTACCCACTTCAGGAACATAAAGAGCTTCAAACCATTTGATCGAGTCATGAGAATAAGGTCTATAATTGTTACTGGTGTTTGGCATGTCAAATGCGACATGGGTAGCTTGCCAGGCTCTGCCATGTGGGTGGGATTCTCTTGTAGTCACCTCAAAACTCGAGCAGATCTCAGAGAATCAGCTCTGGCATTTGTGAAGCTTGAGCCATAGGGCCACCCTGAAGATTTACATTTCAATAGGGTCATTTACCTGGCTTCATCTCTAGATAGTCCAGCCCATGATGGACTGGGCTGGAAGATTTTGACAGGCTTCTATCAATAAAATAAGCTAGGAGAAAGGAGAAGGGCCTTTTTCCATTTTGGTTTCTCCTTGCTCTCTGCTTCTCCTCTCTGCCTCTCTGTTCCCTTCCCTGTTAGGCCTTAGCTCATGGTAGCAGCCACCTTGGCCTAGGTTCTAAACCTACACGTGGCGGGGCCCAGCTAGGAACTTATATCTGGGGTTTTTCCTGTTGTTGGATTGTATACCAGAATCTGTGAGAGTAAAGCCTTTTAAAACTGTGCCAGATCACAATCTTTCTTTATAAAACACTACCACATCAATAAAAAAAAATCCAAGGGATTAATTTTACCCTAAAGTTTGGAAATAAGAAAGAAATAGAAACCCACAAAATAATTATGTATTATCTCTACTAAGATATAGATTTCTTTGCATTAATTTGACTTGTAAATTTGGTGTAAGGGATTAAGAAACTATCTTCATTATACTTTCAAGCTGGTCTCTCTACTGGCATAAAAGGTTATCAAGTTTTGTGCACAGTTTAGAATGAGCTCTCAAGGTCATAATTATTGGGCATGATGACAGAGCGCTGAACATAAGTAGAATGGGAACTAGACCAACTGTTGACTTTATGCCATTGCTACTTGGTGCTAAGAAATAGTTCCAGTTTCATTGACTTCTTGAAATGAAAAATTAGCATGAGTCCTAGGAAACAAAATGCAAAAGATAAGTGACAACTTGTTGCTATTTCTAGGATCTTCCTGAATTTACTGTGTAAAGCAGCATCCAGAGACCCATTGCCCAGTATCACATCTCATAGATCACAAAGCTTAGTTTGAGTTTCTGTTATGGAGCAAAAGCCACTTGGGTTCATGGAACAGGTAGCTGCAAACAGAATCTATGTGCACTGTGGTGTTGGAGTGACCAGACACTGTGACCTGGTAGAATAGGCTGTGAAAATGCTATAGTGGCAGGTGTCATCTCAGAAAAGTGTCTTCATTTCAAGTCTGCTGTGATGTGTACCTCTGGGCTTATTGTTCGCCTCTAATGACTCTACTTGAAGGAGACATTTACTACTTGCTCTTGATTGGCTTCACTTCTCAATCCATGAAAGCCGCTTTCTCAGGAGTCATCATGTACACCTGTAAATGCCTGAAAATCAATGGCATTTAGTGAGCAGGAGTGACCTTTCAGACACAGAGATGATTTCAAAATGGCATGTGAAAGATCACATATAGCAGTTGCAATACAACAAACTGAATTTCAATACCACCTTAATGATCCTCTCCCTGGGGTTGCAGGGGGTTGGAAAGGGAGAAAAAGTTCAATAAGCAACAAAGGCAGACTATCAAAGCTTACGACTAATGGAAGGCTGCTCCTAATTCACTGGAAAGATATTGACAGCCTAATCAGTTTCCCTTTTATGAAAGTCATATCTAGGTGAGTTTGCCTTCCTGAAAGAGGGAGGGAAAAAGTCTGGAGACTGAGACAAAGGTTAATTTTCTCTCTTATCTCTGCTTTGTGATTCTGCCCAAAATACTCCCACTTTGAACTTCAACTTTTCCATCCATAAAATGGGGTAATAATACTACTTCTAGTTATACCTTAGAATTTCAGACCACTTGATCACTTGACATCCCGTTATTTGACATTTGCTCTAGCGGTCACCAGTCACATTTCCATTTGTCTCTGTCACATGTCAGTGAAGCCAATGGCATCTGCTTGCTCCAGGAATATGAAGAGCCTCAAACCATTCGTTCAGGGTCTCGACAAAGAAGTCTGACCATCTTGTAGGTGGGCGACTACGTGATATTTTGATGTCCCGAGGATCTAGTCGGTAACGGCTCTAGTCCAGTGTCTTCTCCAAATCGCACTACATGTCCAGCCCATCTGATTTTAGACACCTTGGCAAACGAGACAGTTTCCCTGACTCTGGATCATCGATGGAGGTCAGAACTCCAGATTCCTTCTCTCACTTGAGTGAGGCATGATATTCCAAGCATAACTCATAGATTATATTTGGGAGACCTGAATAGCTCCTGCTATTGTAGGACCTGGGTCTCTGAGGCATATGTTAATGCAGGGAGAATGGTGGAATCGAAGAGATGTGCCCGGAGCCGGAGGTTCTTTGTCCTTTTAGCTATTTCTTTGATGCTCTTGAAAGCATTCCATGCTACAATCTTCCTCCTGCGCAGCTCAGGTTTTAGGTTGTTCATCATATTGAGTTCTTGACCTAGGTACACATAACTGCTGCATTCAGAGATGTTTGTTCATTTGAGAGTGCATGGAGCATCTGGAACTAGTTCATTTTTTATGAACATTGTTTTGTTGAGATTCAGTTGTAGATCTATCTTTCCACATTCACGGTCAAAGTCAGCCAGCATTTGTGCTGCTTGACCAATGTTTGGTGTTATTAGAACGATGTCATCAGCAAAGCAGAGGTGGTGTAGTTGCTGACCGTCTATCATCACTCCCATTCCTTCCCATTCTAATTGTTGCATGATGTCCTCGAGGGTGGTGCTGAGAGTTTCAGTGAAATGGTACCACCCCTGCCAAACCCCTCTTTTGACATCAATGATCACTTGTGAACAGCTTGTAAAGCGAACACCTTGTAGATGACAGACAACAGGTAGATGGGGTGATATTTGCCAATGTCCTGGATGTCTCCCTTCTTGAACAGTAGAACTGTCCTGCTGATTTTCCATTGGGAGGGCACCTTGCTTCCAGACAGGTAGTGTGTGAAGAGCCGAACCAGTGTATTGATGAGTACTGATGGCAGATTCTTCAGGTGTTCGGGTCTGACTTTGTATGGGTCAGGTGCTGTTTGCTTCTTTACCAAAGAAATGGCATGTTGGATTTCAGAAGGGAGCACCTTGGAATGACATATCCATACTGTGGAATTTGGTACGTGGGCAGGTGGATGTGGCTATTAAAGAGATCTGAGTAGAAGTCATGGAGAATCTTCTCCATTGCCTTTCTGGAAGATGTGATAGATCCATCAGGACATAGGAGGGCAGTCATCTTGGTCTTATAGTTGGCAAAAGAAAGGCGGGCCTTGCGAATGCTTTTCCCAGCTTTTGCTGTCTCAGCCAGTATTGCTGCTCTTCTCTCTTTTAGATCTTCTTTTATAGTTTCTCTGCACTACTTTGCTAGCTTGGACATTAGCATATGCTTGCCTGAGGCTCACGCCTTGCCACGTTGGTGAATGAGCTTGAGAGTTTTTTAAGACAGGCATCCTTTTGTGGCCTTCTCTCTCTTGGCATTCTTCGCACAATCATGGACTTGCTGAACCAGTCATTTGTATTCTTCATTGATGTCGTCAATGATGGTATCTTCCCATTTTGCCGCAATGGTGACAAAGATTTCCCAGTTGGTGGTCATTCTCAGAGTACTCTTCTTAAACTTGCAGCCATTTCTCCCTGTTCCATGAAGTAGACTTTTTGCACAGAGGAGACGGTGGTCCAATCCTGTTTGGAATTTTGGGATGACAGTGACATTGGTCAGGCAAAATTGTGGATTGACTATGATGTGGTCAATTTCATTGTCTACCAGGAGATTTCCATTTCCCAACATTTAGATTCAGCCTTCTGGAACAGTCAGTTCCCATGAGTGGTCTTGGTGGACATGATGAACTCAGATAGTCTCTCATGCTCTTCATTCCATTCTAGGCCATGGGTCCTGATGTGGAGTTCTTCAGCTGATCTTCTTGGTCCTATCTTGACATTAAAATCACTGCCTATGATATTGTAGAAGGTGTGATTTTTTTATAGAACTCCTCCACTTCCATGTAGAATTTCTCAATTTCTTCTTCCTCGTATATGGATATTCATGCGCAGACAATGAAGATAGAAACTGCCGGCAGTGAGCCACATCTCTTCAAGTGTAATTGTCCTATCTGGTTTGTTAGGCACTCAAATGAATCAATGCTCATGGCCAAGTTTTGTTGACAAGGACACTGACACCACCGATTCCTCTTTCATCACATGTTCCGAGGAACAGTTCTTCTCTGGTGTCAAAAATGGTGTGATGTAATTGATGCTTTCGCGTCTCGGTCAGACTAATGATATCGTACTTGATCTTTCATGGTTGCACCATCAAGTCCTTGATATATGCTTCCGAAGCCAGTTAAGTTATTGAAAGTGCAGTCATTTTAGTACTTCTGTATTTTAGCAGCCTACTTTGGCCCTGAGATTTTATCAGCCTCTCCTTGCTCGTCCTTCTTAATGCTGCCGTATTTAGGGCTCTTTCAGGTTCAGCAGGATAAACATTGTTTTTACTGGTTTTGGCAGATCGAATATGCATTGGACAGCATGCCAGGTTCTGCATGCAGGCAGTATACTCTCAGCAGCTTGCCGGGCTCTCTGAGAGGGGTGGGTAGAATATTCTTGGCAATTTACAGATGAATTGCCCAGCCGTGTTGCAGCTTGCACAATGGGGAGAGCTGGTAGCAGCTCTGTCTAGTTATCTACAACTGTTGTTCGAGCATACCTGGACTTGAATTACTCTCCTCTGTAGGGTGGATCTCTGACAAGCCTGGCTTGGGATTGGCTTTTTCTCTTGGGTAGAGCTCTGACAAGCTGTGGAGGCCCGATTATGAAAAATGCTGCCAGCACAGTGCGGGAGTTCCTTTGGTTTCCTCCGATGCTCTATTGGGATGGTGGGCTTTCCTGGAAGTCATTCTCCATCTCTGACCCCTCATGGTCAGTGGAGTACAGGGAGTGCAATGGGGAAAGCTGGTAACAGCTCTGCCTGGTGTACCTGTGTCTCAATTTTAGAACTTTTTAGAATTTATCCACCCATCCATCCATCCATCCATCCATCCATCCATCCATCCATCCATCCATCCATCCATCCATCCATCCATCCATCCAACCATCCATCCATCCAACCGTCCGTCTGTCCATCCGTCCGTCCGTCCATCCGTCCGTCCATCCATCTATCCATCCATCCATCCATCCATCCATCCATCCATCCATCCATCCATCCATCCATCTATCATCATCATCATCATCTATTTGTTCATCATTTATTTATTTGTCTGTTTACTATTTATTTATTTATTTGTTTATTATTATTTATCTATTAATTTATTTGTTTATTTATTTATTTAGTTTTTTGGGCAGGATTTAAGGGATCTTATATGGTGCTGGGATTGAATCCTGGTTGGCCCATGCAAGGCAAGTACTGTACCTGCTCTACTATTGCTTTAAACCAGAGTTCCAGAAGGTACTTAAAAACCACCCTTTTAAAAAAGTGATATACATATATTATTGTTTCATGCATGGTAGTATTCAGGGCTTACTACTAGCTCTATACTCAGAGATGATTCCTTGTGTGCAAAAAAATATATGTGATGTTATGTATACAACTCTGGTCAGCTTCATGCAAGGCAAGTGCTTTACTCTCTGTACTATATGTCTAGTTCCAATATACATGTAGATTAAAAAATTATATCACAGAGATTAATTGAAGTCCAATCACCACTTAACAATGTGTACAAACTTGCTTATTTGTCTATCACCTACTTAATCCTAAAATGGGGCGGTAAAAGAAATATCACTTGATAATATACTTTGTTAATTAACACTCAGGAATATAATTTCAAGTTATCAAATGTTTTTCTTATAACTTTGTTTTACCATATAATATTTCACTGTATGTTTGTAACATAATTTATTCAACCATTTCCCTAGTGTTCAATAGTCATGTGAACACTTGCTCACTCTCTTAATTTATCATTCTCTTAGTCTATTCTAATTTTCTTCTTTTCTTTTCTCTCTTTTTCTTTTGTATCTCCCTCACTTTCAGTCTTTTTTTTCCCTTCCCTTGCTCTATTTCTTTTTCTCACTCTTTTTACTTTCTCTCTCTTACTCAAGCCTCCCTCTTTCCTAGCCTTCCTCTATTTACATTTCACGTTTTTTCCCACCTTTCTTAGAAGTTGTAAATATTCCTCTGGATGCTTCCCCACTTCTCTGGGAGTCATCAAGGAGCAAGTGCAATAGAAGCAAGGTTGGTCATGTAACAGAATTGATTATTCAGCTCTTTTCCTGTGATTTTGAATCTATTTGAAAAGTGTACAGGAAGGAAAAATACTAGAGTCTTTCTTATAGATGTGGTGAAAGCCAGCAGTTTCTGCTGCTAGGACCCTGATATGCTTCCTAACAACTTCTACTCTGGTTCTTTAGTGTTTTTTCCTTGCCTTCTTAAAATTCTGTAATTTTGAAAATATGCCTAATGAATTTTCTTCTTACTTAAATTTTATATTGTCCTGTTCTGGTGCGATTTATAGTGGAAATAAATTCCAACAAAGGCAATTAGGAAATGTCTACATATAGTATAGTACTAACCTCAATTTAAAAAATTTAAAATTAAACAAAACAATGAATTGCAGACTTATTAATATCAAGCTTCTATAATCCTCATTATACTAGAGTTTAGTACTTTGTCTTTTGTATCAATACATATTTTCTATGGACATAAGTTTTATATAACTTGATCACTTGATCAATTGACATCCCGTTATTCATCGATTTGCTCGAGCAGGCGCCAGTAATATTTCCATTTGACCCTATCACGTGCCAGTGTAGCCCAATGGCACCTGGTTGTTTCAGGAATACAACGAGCCTCAAACGGTTCGTTCAGGGTCTTGACGAAGAAGTCTGACCATCTTGTAGGTGGGCAGCCACGTGATCTTTTGTCATGCCGTGGGATCCAGTCAGTAATGGCTCTAGTCCAGAGGTCGTCTCCAAATCGCATTACCTGTCCAGCTCATCTGATTTTCTATGCCTTGGCAAACGAGACAGCATCCCTGATTCTGAAACAGCGATGGAGGTCGGAGCTCTGGATTCCTTCTTTCACTTGAGTGAGGCATGATATTCCAAGTATAGCTCTTTTGATTCCTCTTTGGGAAACTCGAATAGCATTCTCATCCTGCTTTCATAGGGCCCAGGTCTCTGAGGCGCATGTTAATGCAGGGAGAATGGTAGGGTTGAAGAGATGTGCCCGGAGCCAGAGGTTCTTTGTCCTTTTAGCTATTTCTTCGATGCCTTTGAAGGCATTCCATGCTGCTGTCTTCCTCCTGCGCAGCTCAGGTTTTAGGTCATTCACCATGTTGACTTCTTGGCCTAGGTACACATAACTGCTGCATTCAGAGATGTTTGTTCCATTGAGAGAGTGAACGGGGCCTCTGGAACTAGTTCTTTTTTTTTTTTTTTTTTTTTTGCTTTTTTGGGCCATACCCGGTGATGCTCAGGGGTTACTCTTGGCTCTGCACTCATGAATTACTCCTGGCGGTGCTCGGGGGACCATACGGGATGCCGGGGATCGAACCCAGGGCGGCACAAGCCAGCCGCGTGCAAGGCAAACGCCCTACCCGGCTGGGCTATTCCTCCGGCCCATGGAACTAGTTCACTTTTAATGAACATAGTTTTGCTGAGATTCAGCTGTAGACCCTTCCACATTCTCGGTTGAAGTCAGCCAGCATTTGTGCCGCTTGGCTAATGTTTGGTGTTATTAGAACAATATCATCAGTGAAGCGGAGGTGGTTTAGTTGCCAGAGGTGGTTTATATATTTATAAAAATATATAAGTTTTTATATATTTACAATTAATTATATACATATTTTATATATTTTATCCTGTCAAATAAATTAATATTTTTAAAAGTTGCCAACAAAATATAATAAGTATCTTGGCTAAAAGCTATTGAAAAATAGTTTCAGCCATATTAAATTTTCATAGGCTATTTCTGAATTTCAGAAAACAAAAATTTACTATCATTTTTTTATGGAAACGCTGGCAAGACCAAACTGATAACACAGATGGTATATCTGTAAAATATAGCCATATACCTACGTATGTGCATTAAAAAGTGTGATTAGGTAAAACATGTTTGGATTGCCTATTAGGGAAAGAAACCTTGCTAAGGATGGTTTCTGTTTATCCATATGGCATAGCAGAATAATTGACATGGTTGCTTTCCCTTATAGTTTTTTTGCCTCATTTCCTTTAAAAATATATAGGCAAACTTCATGAATCTGTATGCATAGCAGTCTCCTTTTTTTTTTTTTTTAGATCAAGAGTACCCCAAGAGGCAAACTGTCTTGAGATTTGATCTTTGGGAATTCACTGAGAACTAAGCAGTTGCTTCCAACATTGAAGAAAGAGCAAAACTGTGATACTAACTATGGCATAGAATTCTCACCAGGCTCTGTGTTTTGCTCTGATGCGTGGCAGAATAGGCCTCAGATAGTACAGAGTGATACTAAAGAATCAGACTTATTTAGTATTTAAGATCTTATAAGCCTACTTCAGTCACTTTGATCTAATTTTGAATATTCTGTAATCAACTTCCTGGTACTAGACAGTTTTCTTCTATGCCCTCATTTCTTGACCTGTTAATACTTGTGAAGGATGGTTAGGATTTATGATATCACAAGTGTTTTTTGTATAGTAAGCATTATTTGATATTGACCATGACCGATCCATAATAGTTGTGCTTTCTAAAGACTTTGTTATGTTAAAGAACTCCATGAGCTTCAAATAATAGCTCTACTGGGAGAATACATATAGGAATTAAATAATAGGCTTTTTTAGTAGTTATGAATAGGGCAATTGGGGTTCCACGATAAGCAGGGCCCTGCAGGTCCACTGGCAGTTTGATCTTCAGCAGAATGGAATCAGATAATCGCTAAGCACTCAAGAAAGCTCTGAATGTCAGCAACAGAGTCTGAATCTCTCTATTTACAAATTTTTAATCTCTCTATTTACAAGCCTGACTCCCCTCTCCTTTTATGCACCTTATGTCTTCCTTGTTCTTTCTTAAGTTGGTAAACCAACTTGGAGCTGGTTTACCTTTTAGGGGCAGGAGAGACTTTTCTTTGAAGGTTACCTGACATACATCAGTCTGACTGTCTTGAATTTTACCCTTTTCTGGTCAAAGTAGGCATAGTGGGTTTATATCAGATCTGCATGTAGCTCAGCTAAAAGATATAGGGAAAATAGCAGAGACAGGTTCTAGGAGAAATGAGAGCCCCAGAATTTATTCAAATGATGAAGCACTCTTGCCAACATATCTACAAGTGAAAATATACCATGGAAAAGTAATGGAATGGAAATCGATTTAAATCTTTCATCTTGATAGTTTGTTTTTTACAGTTCCTACATGAACTGCTTATGATTTCTGTCTTTCAATATGGGTGCTCTTGATATTATACTGTCTTATGTCTGGTCTTGGTGGAACAGACTCTGAGCTGAAATTTACTGAGGAGTCATTTTGAAACCTGTTGCTCTAGAGATTGGGAGGTGGGATTGGACAGAGAAAAGTTAAGTGGTGGTGCTAATTGTTAATGAGGCCTTAGATTGTCCTACAAGTAGATAAGAGGCTGGGTTTCCAAATCATCATTTCTCGACTAAGAAATGATGATTCCTATGACTCCTATGGTTCCCTAGGATATCCCAAAAGGGTTTCAGATGGAAATTACAAATATGGTAAATGGTAATGAAGACTGAACTAGTGGTGATAAAAGAACAGTGGAGGAGAGTTGTGGACACTTTTGTCGTGGTAGGTTGCAATAACTCTGTATATACATCAATGCCATATATTTTTATTAATATTTTAATATACCACCATAAGATATACAATTACAATGTTGTTCATGTTTAGAGGTTTTGGTCACACAGTGTTCCAGCACCCCACCCTCCACCATGCTCATTTCCCGCCACCAATGTCCCGAATTCCCTCCCCCTCCCATAGTCTGCCTCCACAGCAGGTTCTTTATCTCTTTTCTCTCTCCCCTCTCTCTTTTCCTTCTCTTACATATTGTGGTTTGCAATGCATACACTTAGAGGCGATCATGTGCATTTTTTCCCCCCTGTATTTAATGCTCAGTTCTAGGTTGGTATTAGCCCTTTCGGCGTTTATTCACACATGTTCCCTTCTCTGTCTTACCTAACCTCTGACTCCCACAAGTTTGTGGTAATTTCAACCTTTGGTAAGACCTCCTGGTCCATGTTTCACCTGACATTGAATTTTGGTATCATAATATGTATATATATATATATATATATATATATATATATATATATATATATATCACTGTATCACTGTCTTCCCGTTCATCATCGATTTGCTCGGCGGGCCCCAGTAACATCTCCATATGTCCTGTTTCATGCTAGTAGAGCCCAAGGCATCTGCTTGCTCCAGGAACATAAAGAGCTTCCAATCCATTCCGGAATGAGTCTATAATTTTTACTGGTATTTGGCATATATATCAAATACAACATGGGTAGCTTGCCAGGCTCTGCCGTGCAGGTAGCATACTCTTGTAGGCATCTCTAAGTCCAGCATTTATTGATGAAATGCGCCGCCTTGCGGGGCGGCCCAAGCCGGGCACTGATAGGCTGGTCTGCTGGGTGGAGGTCTGGCGAGAGAAAAGTCCGGATGTGGAAAATGGAGGCCCTCATGGAGTGGGGGGTCGTCTGGCTTGTTGTGAGGGCTCTGCTGGGGTGGTGGGCCAGGACTAGAACCCATCATCCCTCCCGGGTGCCTCGTGGAGCAGCTGGTCACAGGGAGAGTCAGTAGCAGCTCTGCCCCATGTCTGCAAGTCTCTGGATCGGCATACCTGAGCCGGATTTAAGAAAGACTGCTGCAGGGTGGAACTCGATGAGCCGGGCGCTGATAGGCTGGTCTGCTGGGTGGAGGTCTGACGAGAGAAGTCCGGATGTGGAAAATGGAGGCCCTCATGGAGTGGGGGGGTCGTCTGGCTTGTTCGCGAGGCTCTGCTGGGGTGGTGGGCCAGCACTAGAACCCACCATCCCTCCCTGGTGCCCTCGTGAGCAGCTATATATATATATATATATATATATATATATATATATATGTATATATATATATTTATGTCATGCAAATAAATGCAGTCATTCTATGTCTCTCTTTTTCTCTTTCCTTCTGACTAATTTCACTCAACATGATCCTTTCCAGGTCCATCCACTTATAGGCAAGTTTCATAACTTTATTTTTCCTAATAGCTGCATAGTATTCCATTGCGTAGATGTACCACAGTTTCTTTATCCAGTCATTAGTTCTTGGGCATACTGGTTGTTTCCAGGTCCTGGGGATTGTGAATAGTGCTGCTATGAAAATAAAAGTGCGGATTGTGTTCCACTGTGTGCTTTTGGCTTCCCAGGGTATATTCCCAGGAGTGGTATGGCTGGATCAAAAGGAGCTCAATTTCTAGTCTTTGGAGGAATGTCTATATTGTTTTCCAGAAAGGTTGTACAAGTCGACATTCCCACCAACAATGTATGAGAGACCACTTTTCCCTGCATCCATGCCAGCACTTGTTTTTACCCTTTTGGATATGGGCCAGTCTCTGTGGTGTGAGGTGATATCTCATTGTTGTTTTGATTTGCCTCTATCTGATAATTGGTGATGATGAGCATTTTTTCATCTTAAAAAAATGGCCTTCATGGCCTTTTGACCATTCACATTTCTTCCTTGTCAAAGTTTCTGTTCATCTCTTCTCCCCACTTTTTAATGGGGTTGGCTGTTTTCTTCTTATATAGTTGCACCAGTGCCTGATATATCCTGGATATTAACCCCTTATCAGATGGGTATTGGGTGATAGTCTTTTCCATTCTGTGGACTGTCTTTCTATCTTGGTCACTGTTTCTTTCGAGGTGCAGAAGCTCTTTAGTTGCTGTAATCCCATTGTATCTTTTCTTCTAGTTGCTGTGTTAATGGTGTTTCACCTTTGAAGATGTCTTTAGCTTCAATGTCATGGAGGGTTTTTCCTATATTTTCTTCAAGGTACTTTATGGATTCGGTCTGATATTGAGATCTTTAATCCATTTTTGATCTGTTTTTGTGAAAGTGTTAGACACAGGTCCAAACTCATTTTTTACAAGTAGCTGTCCAGTTTTCCCAGCACCACTTGTTGAAGAGGATTTCTTTACTACAGTTTTGACTCTTTGCACCTTTATCAAAGATTAACTGATCATGTCTTTGAGGGTGGATGTCAGGATACTGAACTCTATCCATAGATCCACAGGTTCTGTTTTAATTCCAATACCATGCTGTTTTAATTACTACTGCTTTGTAGTGCAGTTTGAGGGTTGGGAAAGGTGATGCCTCCCATCTTCTTTTTCCCAAGGATTGCTTTAACTATTTGGAGTGTTTGGTCAATTTCTTTGAAGAATGTCATGGTATCCTTATAGGGACCACATTGAATCTGTCCAAAGCTCTAGGGAGTATTACCATCTTGACAATGTTAATTCTCCCCATCCATGACCAGGGAATGTATCTCCATTTCCTTAATGTCCTTTTCTGCTCTGATTGCTAATTGCCATATATTTTTAGCACTGTTGTAACCATCTTACCTATACTAAAATAAACTACAAAAAGGATTAAAAAGTGCATAGATGGGGAGCCACAGCATGAGTGGAGGAAGACAATGGTTTTAATTGGGAAGTAACAGGAAGTTAAATGTTTGAAATGGGGCCATGATCAAGAAAAGATTGAGAAGTACTATTCTGTGTGACTATTTCAAACATCAAGGATGCCTGTAGGAATAGTGTATCACCTTAGGCAAGTTAAGTCCTTTCAACTGAAGACAATATTGCAGAGGGACAGAGCTGGAACCCAGTTGAAATAAAATTTATGGCAGCTGGGAATAACAGGTGTTTCAGATATAAAAGAATGGTTTGGTCGAAGAATCTACTGCATTTTTTTTATTTCCACCTATCATTTATTCTACCTTCCATTCACTCCATGCATTTTCATTAAGTACCACGTATCAGTCACTCTCCTAAGGATTGGGGATATCGAGCTCTCACAGGTATGGGGATTATATCTAGTGAGAAAGTAGAAGCTTATTTCAGTGCTTACTGTAATGAAGATGCATAGAACTAGATAGGGGGGCAGAAAAAGTGTGTTTTATTTACCTACTAAGTTCAAGGAAATGTTTTTGTCTGGGTTCCTTTTATTTATTTATTTATTTATTTATTCATTTATTTATTTATTTATCATTAGGTTTTATTTATTTATTTATTTAGTTTTTTTAACAATTACAAAAATGTTCATGTTTGGATTTTGGCCATACAGTGTTCCAGCACCCATCCCTCCACCAGTTCCCATTTCCCACCACCAATGTCCTCAATTCCCTCCCTCCTCCCCTAGCCTGCCTCTGTAGCAGGTTCTCCATCTCTTCTCTCTCTTTCTCTTTCTCTCACTTTCTCTCTTCCTTCTCTTACATATTGTGGATTGTAATACATATACTTAGAGGTTATCATGTGTATCTTTTTGCCTGTATTTAATGCTAAGTTCTATGTGGTAATAGACTTATGACAACTATTGGCACAGTGTTCCATTCTCTGTCTTATCTAACTTCTGCTCCCACACGTTTGTGGTAATTTTCACCTTTGACAAGACCTCCTGATCCATGTTTTGCTTGACCTTGGATATTGGTATCATAATATGTATATATATTATATATATTTATCTCATGCAAATAAATGCAGTCATTTTATATCTGTCTCCTTCTGGCTAATTTCACTCAACATGATCCTCTCCATGCCCATCCATTTATAGGCAAATTTCATAACTTCATTTTTCCTAACCGCTACATCATATTCCATTGTGTAGATGTACCATAGTTTCTTTATCCAGTCATCAATTTTCGGGCACTTTGGTTGTTTCCAGATTCTGGCTATTGTGAATTAATGCTGCTATGAATATAAAAGTAGGTATGGTGTTTCCACTGCATGATTGTTGGCTTCCCAGGGTATATTCCCAGGAGTGGCATGGGTGGGTCAACTGGAAGTTCAATTTGTAGTCTTTGTAGGAATGTCCATATAGTTTTCCAAAAAGGCTGTACCAGCCAACATTCCCACCAACAATGGATGAGAGTTCCCTTTCCCCTGCATCCACGCCAGCACTTGTTGTTCTTGCTCTTTTGGATATGTACCAGTCTCTGTGGTGTTAAATGATATCTCATCTATTATTTATTTTTTATTAGGTTTTTTAAACTTTATTTAAGCTCCGTGATTTACATAGAGCTGATTCAGCTGTTCGATATTTCAATACCAGTCCCACTACCAAAGACCCCAGTTTCCCACTCCCCCCCCCCCCCAGCCTGCTCCATTAGCAGGCACAAATTAATTTACTTTATATTGCTTTTTTACAACATATATCTCATAATGGTGTTGTTAAAGTCATGACCTTTTTCATTTAGCTGTTATCTACAAATTGGGCTATGTTGTTGCTTTCACTTGTTAAACTTATTGAACTTAGTGGGATTCCACTCAATTTTTATTTTATTTATTTATTTTTATTTATTTATTTTTAATATTTTATTATACCACTGTGAGATATACACTTACAAAGATGTTCATGTTTGGGATTCGGTCATACAGTGTTCCAGCACCCATCCCTCCACCAGTGCCCATTTCCCACCACCAATTCCCTCTCCTCTCCGCTAGCCTGCCTCTATGGCAGTTTCTTTATCTCTCTCTCTCTCTCTCTCTCTTCCTTCTCTTACAGACTGTGGATTGGAATACATACAATTAGTGGTATCATGTGTATCTTTTTGCCTGCATATAATGCTCAGTTCTAGATTGGTATTAGCACTTTCGACAATTATTAGCAAACTGTTCCCTTCTCTGTCTTACCTAACCTCTGACTCCCACATTTGTGGTAATTTCCACCTTTGACAGGACCTCTTGATCCATGTTTTGCCTGACTGTGAATATTGGTATAATATGTATATATATTTATATAAAATATATATTATATAAAATATAAATAAATATATATTTATATATGTCCTGCAAATAAATGCAGTCATTCTGTATCTGTTTTTTTTCCTTCTGGCTAATCTCACTCAACATGATCTTCTCTATGTCCATCCATTTATAGGCAAATTTCATAACTTCATTTTTTCTTAACAGTTGCATATTATTCCATTGTGTAGATGTACCAAAGTTTCTTTATCCAGTCATCAGTTCTCGGGCACTCTGATTGTTTCCAGATTCTGGATATTGTGAATAGTACTGCTATGAAAATAAAAGTGCAGATGTCCATTCAATTTTTAAATGAAGCTGTTCCTGTTCATTTCTTACAGATGTTCAACACTCAACCCCAATCCCACTACCATTGTAACTTCCCACAAATATTATTTCCATATACCTTTTGCTGACTGTTGGAACAGTCTCAGAACTTATCTGCATGCTGCGAAACTCCCAAATTACATGAAGGTATTTCAGTTGACTGCCTCACTTGACCTGTTATGTCAACTGCCAGTCCTGTGAATGTGTTGTCTCCTTGACCAGTTAAACTTTCTAACGATTGCGGCTCTGGCTGACACTTAACAGTACTGCATAAGCCATATCATAAAAAAAAAAACTCAGTTGATCCCAATAATGGCAAGGAATCTTAAGAGATAATAAGTGGTTTCAAGATACTGGTCTTTTTTTCCAGTGATTTGTTGAGTATGAGCGAAAAGCTGGAAAATACCTCTCATGGATGCTAAATCACTTAATGCGGCTTTTTCTACCATCACTTTGTGGACTTGTGCCAGGTCTAATGACGTAGAAAGATTGAAAACATTAGTCTACGATGTTGGTTACTACCGCTGGTACAGGGACTGGTGGTATGTAGCTCTAGTGCTGGTCCATAAGTGTAAAAGTGTAGAAGGCTGACTTAGTGGATATCTATGTGGAGTACAGCATATGCCAAATTTTCTTCTCTATGGATAGTCTGGGATTCCTCCTCCTTGTGATTAATCCTATAGATTCAAAGTAGTTTATGCATAATCAATACTGTTCCATGAATTTATGAGTCAACCCTATGTGATTTCCACCATCCACTCTACCCTATATTATTTACTGTTGTTCTTTTTTGATCTGGCTCCTACTCCTCAAACCAAAGTTTATTTTCTTTCTTTTTTTTTAAAATCTAGCATTTCTATTCTGTATCATTTATTATATTCTTATATTTTGTGAGAGACTCACAGACATGGGGCAGAGCTGCTACCGGCTATCCCTGTGCCCAGCAGCTCACGAGGCACCCTGGAAGGACGGCGGGGTTCTAGCCCTGGCCCGCCACCTCAGCTGAGTCTCACAAGAAGCCAGGTGACCCCCCCCCACTCCATGAGGGCCACCATCTTCCACATCCAGACTTCCCTCTCAACAGAACTCCATCCAGGAGAGCCTATCACAACCCGGATCATTGAGACCCACCCTGCAGCACACTTTTTCAAATCCGGCCCAGGTATGCTGATCCAGAGACTCACAGACATGGGGCAGAGCTACTGCAGGCTCTCCCTGTGCCCAGTCGCTCACGAGGTACCGGGGAGGGTTGGCGGGTTCTAGCCCTGGCCGGCCACCCTAGCAGAGCCTTACAAGAAGTCAGACGACCCCCCCCACTCCATGAAGGCTGCCATTTTCCACATCCGGACTTCCCTCTCATCAGAACTCCACCCAGCAGAAGAGCCTATCACAGCCCTGTTCTGCATGGTTCATCAATAAATGCTGAAGCTCAGAGGTGACTACAAGAGTATGCACCCACATGGCAGAGACTGGCAAGCTACTCGTGTTGTATTTGATATGTCAAATACCAGTAACAATTATATTACTCATTCCCATGACCTGATGGAATGGTTTGAGGCTCTTTATGTTCCTGGAGCAAGCAGATGCCCTTGGGTTCTACTAGCATGAGACAGACATATGGAGATGTTACTGGTGGCTGCTTGAACAAATTGATGAAGAACGGGAAGACAGTGATATATTTTGTTATCTTCTTTGATTTCTTCCCTTTTTCATATTCAAGTATTTTCTAGATGTGTAGCTGCTTCTCCCTTAACTCCCTGAGAGTTCTATTATCTTCCTCTAGTTTGGATTTTTCAGTGATGAATAGTTGATGCTTCTGCCTGCAAACATTCTCTTACTCTTTCAGTTTTATCCTGCAGATGCCCTGCCATGATTTGATGTAATCTCTGAGACTGTTTAAATTACTATCACCATGGAGCACCATGATTTACATTGCCGTTAAGGATAAGGTCACATTCATACAAAGTCCCATACAACACCACACCCTCCACTAAAGTGTCTGTTTTCCTCCACCTTTGTCTCAGAGTCTCCTCTCAAGTCATCAGATCCACCCTCATTAAGCCAGTTGTCCAATTCTATTGTCTTTGACCTATGTTATATTTGATTATATCATACATTTAGAAAGAGCATCTGTGTCTGTCCTCCTTCTGGCTGATTTCACTCAGCATGATACCCTCCACTTCCATCCACCATCAACCTGGTGGTAACTTGCATGATATTATTTTTCTCTTACAGTTGAGTATTATTCCACCGTGTATATGTGCCACAGTTTATTTATCCAGTCACCTGTTCTTGGGAACTCGAATTATTTCCAGATTTTGTATATTGTGAATAGAACTGCAATTAACATAGAAACAATGTCTTTTTTAAAATAGTGATTTGGGGCATTTGGATAGATGCCAAGAAGTGGAATTGCTTGGTTATGTAGAAGTTCAATTCTTAGTTTATTGAGATGAATCCATATTGTTTTCCATTGAGGTTGAAAGTGTTAATTCCCACAAGCAGGATGAGGGTTCCTTTCTTCTCAGAGCTACACTACACTAGTTGTTTTTATTATTTTTCATATGCATCAGTTTTTCTGGTATGAGATGATATTTTATTGTTGTTTTGACTGTATTTTCTTGATAATAATTGGTGATAAGTATTTTTTCTTATACCTATTAACTACCAGTATATTTAAGGAGTGCATGTTCATTTCTTTATTTTATTTTTGATGGGTTTATTTGTTTATTGTCATTAAGTTTTTGTGATCCATCAGGATCACATGGGGCAGAGCTGTTCCTTGCTCTCCCTGTGCACAGCCGTTCATGAGGCAGTCAGGAGGCATGGCGGGTTCTAGCCCTGGCCCACCACCTCGGCAGAGCCTCACAACAAGCCAGACCACCCCGCCTCACTTCACGGGCGCCGCCATTTTCCACATTTGGACTTCCCTCTCGTCAGAACTCCACCCAGCAGACCAGCCCATCACAGCCCGGCTCAGCGCGGCTGCTTGCGACTGCGCGGCTCATCAATAAATGCTTTATTTGGAGGTGTTTTAAAGAGTTTACCTCCCGCTCGGCAAGCCTGGCAAGCTTCTCGTGTTGTATTTGATATGCCAAATTCCAGTAACAATTATATTAGGTCATTCCCATGACCTAATATAATGGTTTGAGGCTCTTTATGTTCCTGTAGCAAGCCGATGCCCCTGGCTCTACTGGCATGAGACAGGACATATGGAGATATTACTGGTGCCCGCTCTAGGCAATAGATGATCAACGGGAAGATTGTGATCGTGATCGTGATCGTGATCCATCAGGATGTTGGAGGGCAGTCATCTTGGTCTTATAGTTGCGAAGGACAGGCGGGCATTGCGAATGCTTTTCCCAGCTTTTGCTGCATCTTCCAGTACTTCTGCTCTTCTCTCTTTTGAGGTCTTCCTTTATCTCTTCTCACCCTCCAACGTCCTGATCTATCACATCTTCCAGAAAGGTAATGGAGATTATCCATGACTTCCACTCAGATCTCTTTGATAGCCATGTTCACCTGCCCACATACCAAATTCTGCATGATGGATATATTGTTCCCAACGTTCTCCTTTATGAAATCTGATATGCTATTTCATCAGTAGAGAAGGGAACAGATCCAGGCTCACACAAGTCAGACCCGAACACCTGAAGAATCTGCCATCAGTACTCATCAATACACTGGCTCGACCCTTCACACGCTACCTGTCTGAATGCAAGGTGCCCTCCCAATGAAAAATCAGCAGGACAGTCCTACTGTTCATGAAGGGAGACATTCACAACATAGACAACTATTGCCCCAAGTGCTGTTGTCCATCATCTACAAGATGTTCGCTCGAGTCATCCTGAACAAGATTGGCAGAACATTAGATGAAGGACAACCAAGCGAGCAAGCTGGCTTCGAAAAGGATTCAGCACAATCTATCATAGCCACATGGTAACCAAGCTCAATGAAGTCTGTAGGGAGTTCAAGATGCTGCTCTGTCTCACGTTCATTGATTTAAAGAAAGCCTTTGATTCTGTGGAGACTGAAGCAGTCATCGAAGCCCTAGCCAAACAGGGTGTTCAAACCCAATACATCAAGATCCTTCGTGAGGCTCTGTTATGGATTCACCACCAGGATCTAATCATTCTATAAGGAAGTGATCACTGATGTCAAAAGAGGGGTTTGGTAGGGCCGATACCATTACACGGAAACTTGTCAGAGCCACTCTTCAGAACATCATGCGACAATTAGAATGGGAAGGAATGGGAGTGAAGATAGATGGTTGGCAACTACATCACCTCTGCTTTGCTGATGACATAGTTCTAATAACACCAAACATTAGCCTAGTGGCACAAATGCTGGCAGACTTTGACCAAGAATGTGGAAAGATAGGTCTACAGCTGAATCTCAACAAAATTATGTTAATGAGAAATGAACTAGTTCCAGAGGCCCCATTCACTCTGAATGGAACAAACATCTTTGAATACAAGAGTTATGTGTACATAGGTTGAGAAGTCAGCATGATGGATGACCTAAAACCTGAGCTGCACAGGTTTTAGGTCGAGGAAGAGAGCGGCATGGAATGCCTTCAAAAGCATCGAAGAAATAGCGAAAAAGACAAAGAATTCAGCTCTGTGCACATCTCTTCAACTCCACCATTCTCCCTGCATTAACATACGCCTTAGAGACCTGGGCCCTACAAAACCAGAATGAGAATGCTATTCAGTTCTCCCAAAGAGGAATTGAAAGAGCTATGCTTGGAATATCACGCCTCACTCAAGTGAAAGAAGGAGTCGGAGCTCCGACCTCCATGCTGTTCCAGAGTCAGGGACGCTGTCTCATTTGCCAAGGCATCGAAAATCAGATGGGCTGGACATGTAATGCGATTTGGAGACGACTGCTGGACTAGAGCCATTACCGACTGGATTCCACGGATGTCAAAAGATCACGTGGCCCACCTACAAGAATGTCTTCTTCCTCAAGACCCTGAATGAACTGTTTGAGGCTCTTCATATTTCCTGAAGCAACCAGATGCCTTTGGGCTATTCTGGCATGTGATAGGGTCAAATGGAAATGTTACTGGCACCCGCTGGATCAAATAGATGAATAATGGGATGTCAAGTGGATCAAATGATATTAAGTTTTACAAGTGCTTTTATGTAACATGGATATTATTTCTTTGGTAGGTGACTGGTGTGAAATACATTCTCTCAGTCTGTGCAATGTCTTTTTAAAATTTCATATTTTTTTAGTGCAGAAGCTTCTAATTTGGTGTAGCCACTTTTTTTTCTTTGTTTATCGGTTTCTGTTTTCTCTGCTGGTGGCATTGCATCATTGAAGATGGCTCTAGATTCAGTGCCATGAGTGGTTCTGCCTACATTTTCGTTAATATAATTTATCGCATTTGGTATGATATCGAGGTCTTAATTGCTTTTTTAAATTACTATTATCCTGTTCCTTTTTATTTTTATTATTTTTAATATTTTATTATACCACTATGAGATATATAATTATATAGATGTTTATGTCTGGGTTTCATTCATACATTGTTTCCGCACCCATCCCTCCACCAGTGCCCATTTCCCACCACCAATGTCCCCCATTCCCTCCCTCGCCCCTAGCCTGCCTCTATGGAGAGTTTTTTTCTCTCTCTTCTCTCTCCCTCTCTCTCTTTCTCTCTTCCTTCTCTTACACACTGTGGATCGCAATTCATACATTTAGAGGTAATCATGTGTATCCTTTTGCCTATACTCAATACTCAGTTCTAGGCTGGTATTATCACTTACAACAATTGTTAGCACACTGTTCCCTTCTCTGTCCCACCCAACCTCTGACTCCCAGACACTTGTGGTAGATTCCATTTTTGGAAATGATGTGAGGTAGGAATCTGAGTTTATTTTTTTAACTTTTTTTCCTATGCCATTTTTGGACGAAACTGTTCATGTTTCATGTCATAGTATTGGAAACTCTTAATCAAGCTTCCATTCTTCAAGCCTCCAACCTCCAAGTTTCAAATAAAGGCACACAAATATGCAAATCTTTTTAAAAGAAGGGAGGACTCTTCTGGGAAATTCAGGAGGTGTGGAGAAGCGGTGGGTGAAAGAACATAATGAGTGCTGAGTGTTGACATCTGAAGTGACGGACCTTCTTCCTGGTTCCCAGAATGCAAGGGCTGGCTTAATTTTCTCTACTGAGGTTTGCATATTTAATTCCCCTCCCCTTTATGAACTGTTCTTCCAATGGGTAAATTTAAATGTGAATCAATCAGAATTACTTTTGTTTGTTTGCTTGAAACTAAAAATTGTAATTGACAACCTCTTTTCTTCTACCACCTTATTTTTCTTTCATCTGCTGCTCTCTTCCCCTTACTCAGTCTACTTCTGCTCTTATCTTCCTTGTTGTTTCTTTTCATAGACACATACATTTTTCTCATATGTACTTCTAACATTATTTTTATTTCCTTTAGAGTCTGCTTTTCTCCATAAATAAATTTTTTGAAAATTTAAACCTTCTGGGCCTTGCTTTTGCCAAGTCAATCCACGTGGTTCTCTTCCTGGCTGGTGGTCTCTAGTATTAAAATGAAGCAGCAAATCCATGATATTGTTTCTAATGTTCCAGCTGGAGCTTATTCTCACTAGTATTTAACCCCTATCCCTCATCATAATGTCTATAGGCACTTCTAGAAGACAATGGCCATTTCTAACTGTGTGACTGAATAACCCCACACCAAACCTCATTGTGGGGTTTGTGGTGGCACTTTTGCAAGTTTAGTCTTTATTATACGACATATCCTTAGTGCTGCTTATTTAAGGTAAGGGAAGAAGAGTGTCTTTTAAAAGTATAGCTGATATGCTATGATAGGCTCATAGAAAATATAATGGTCCAGTAATGAACTAAATTTGGAGTGAGGAATAGGAAACTCTGGCAGTGAGAACTAGTGTCCAGATTCTTAATCACTGAATTTGCTGTCTCTCATTGGGATATCTTTTGTTTTAATAAAATATGGCCCTTTTATTTTAGAACACAGATCCTGTGTTAAGACTATGCTGAAACATAGATGAGATGACAAGAATGGTCTTTTCAGGCTCAGGGAGCTTCCAGAATTTATCACTGAGTCTGTTAGAAAGAATACAAATGGCAGAAGGGAAATCTTGTGCTATCTAAAATTAAGGAGGCTTGTAGATGGTATGAAAGGTAATCTGTCGGTTGTCCTGCCTATGATTACCTACAACTCCCCCTGTCATTCTTTTATGCTATACTATTGCCTTTCCATTTCAAGAACCTGAATAGCAAAAAGACCAAAGGCCCTTATAGTCTGTGAAAGTGTGTATAGAGAGGCAGGTCAGGGTGAATGTGCAGATTTTACCAGGATCAGCCTTGAACCAATGTCAAAAAATGGTGTATAAATACACGAACACTCACTGCTTGCAGAGTGGGTTGGGGAGGGAAGAATCTCTAAAGTGTACACATACAGTCTCCTAGAAGTTTATGGGTTGAATGTCATTTATCCACAGTGGTTTCTTTTTTTTTTTTTTTTTTTTTTGCTTTTTTGGGTCACACCTGGCAATGCTCAGGGGTCACTCCTGGCTCTGCACTCAGGAATCACTCCTGGCAGTGCTCGGGGGACCATATGGGACACCGGGATCGAACCCGGGCCGGCACAGGCCGGCCGCAAAGGCAAACGCCCTACCCGCTGGGCTATCGCTCCAGCCCCTCCACAGTGGTTTCTTACATATCAAAACACCAGACATTGACTTTCTGCCCATCTGTTTCATTCCCTCTTTTCCAGAGCTTCCAGACATCATCTTTTCCCTACTCCTAAGAGATCCATCAGAATTGGATTGTGGACATTCTCTCTAAAGAACCCTTTCTGTACTCGTATTTATGAACAAGAAATGGACTTTGGACACTCTCTTTAAAGAACCTTTTCTGTATCCATCTTTCTGAGCAAGAAAAATCCTGACAAACAAGAGAAGGTAGAAGAAGAGGGTGCCTGATGAGATTTGATTGATTTTCACATCCTTGACTCAAGATTTCTTGTCTACAGCACCTAGCCTGAAAAGAAATTCCTCAAACTATTTACAGTATATGAAAGAGGCATCAGTTCCAAAACACAGGTTGGTCCCTGAGAGAGCCCCACTTATTTAATTACGTATGTGTATATAACAGTATTATATGTGTATATGGGAAAGGTGATGGCAGTGGTTGGGATGAAGCTATTATGAAAATGAGTCTGGGTTTGGGAATGTGAAGTAGAAGCTAACATAGACCTCACTATCTATGAACTAAAGAATCACTACATTTTTGTATAGGATTTCAATGGGGTGGAGGGTGGGGAGGGGAGGGAAAAGGCCAATTGACCTTGCCAAGATGCTAAATCAGAATCCTTTACTAACAACTGCAAATGTTTCTTAGCCTACTGAGGCATGGTACTGAATTGGTTATTTACTTATTAAAAGTTCATTAGTTTTTTCATGAAAGTAATGTAAAATAATGTGAATAACAATTTGTAAAATGTCAGCATCATGTGTTAAGCTATGTCTTAAAAAATGTACTGAAGTGAAAATTGCCATAATGATGAACATGCATTTCATAAGCTCTGAAGTCAGAAATATTTAATGGCTGCATTTTTGGTGTTTAGTGTCCTCTTTCCATTGTTGCTGTTTGGGTCTTTTTAAAACCATGCTTGAAGCATCCATAATACAGCAAACTGATCCTTCCTAAACAGCTTGTCTTTCACTTTATTTAGAACTAGGACTTGATACTTTGATCTTTGCTGTTTATACTATGTGGACAGCAGTAGATTTTCCTACATGGCCATAAAAGAAGCAGGAAACATAAGTGATATTTTGTTTTGAGTCTGAAAATGTGATGTATTATTCTTATATTCATTAGGAATATAGTCATTAGGAACATAGTGATTATAGGAATTAGTACTATACAGTAATTGTAATTTTTCCCACTGATACTGATCAATGGACTTCAAAGGTAGAGTTAGAACAGTTGATCCTAAGACCTGTAAGAAAATATGGAGAATAACATACCATACACTATGTTGTGGCTGTCTCTATGACTATATTGTTGGATTTTCATAGCAATTCTATGTGTACATTTATTATATACATTTTATATATGAGAAACTCAAATTCAGACATGAAATGACTTACATGAAATCACATCAGTTATGAATACTGGGATTACAATTAAGTTTTCTCTATTCCTTTGTTCTCTACTCATGTTTGAAGATAGGCATTAGGTTTCTTCACAAAACACCTACTCTATGTACTTTCATGACATTTGTAGAGGAGTTGAAGCAGATATCCAAGTGAATTCTTCCCACTTTTAAGTTCTATGATAGGGCTGGAAAAGGTGAGCCCTGCCAAAATAGCTGGCTCCCGATTTATTGCCTGTAATAGAAAAAAGTTGAATTACCGTGGACTACCACATGAAATACCAAAAATTAACATTTAAACTCCAAGGATGGTAAAAAGTAAAAAGATATAGCACATGAAATAACTGTCACTTTGCTATTGTTCCAGCAGTGCTCAGGATTTATTCTTGGCTCTGTGCTCAGGGATCATTCCTGATGCTGCTTAGGAGATTATATGGCATTAGGGATCAAATGTGGGCCTGACATGTGCAAGGCCTTATCTGCTATAGTATCTCTTCAGACCTCTGAACTGTCCTATTTGGGGGGAGTTGGGGAAGTTGTGGGGATGACACACCTGGTGGTGCTCAGGGCTTATTCCTGGCTCCGTGCACAGTGATCACTGTTGATGGGCTTTGATGGACCATATGGAGTTCTGGGGATCAAACTTGGGTCAGCTGTGTACAAGGCAGGGTCCCGATGCATTATAATATTACTCTTCCACATCCATAACTATCTTTAAAGTGACTCCACTTGAGACCAGTATTTCAGATCCAACAGGACTATTCCAAGCAAACAGTAACTTAATTTTTTATAAATTTATAAGGAAATTTCCCTACATATTACTGATCCTCATAATGTTGTGTAAATTTTTTTGGTGGGATGTTAATCTACTCCCCACTCAGTCCTATCCTAAAGTAGACCTGTAGAAGCTTTTTTGAGGTGCTCTGATAACCTTGAAGTCGTTCCAATACTGTGTATTTCTTACTGGGGAGTGTCCACAGTAATAGCATATATCCTAGCTCTGTACTTGGAAAATAATCTGGAACACTCTTCTACATACACACACACACACACACACACACACACACACACACACCTGCTCATCTCTGATCTCTGAAGTGCCCATTGTATAAGTCAGGGCTTTTAATAGTGGAAACAGTCTGTTGGTTGGGATGTAGTGAAAAAAAAAAGACTCTCACCCACCTCTGGTGGGAATGTTGTATGGTTCAACAGGCCTCTTTTCTTTGGATTTCTATTTCTGTTTCTTGACTTTGGATTCTCCTGCTACAATCAGAGTAGTTGGATTTCTATTGCTGCATATCAAAGAACCACAAATATAGTGACTCAAAGCAACTCAAAGCAATGTATTTCTCTGATTTTCATTGCTTAGAGTTTGCAAATGAGTTGGCTGGTTTCTCTGCTCAGGCCTTTATTTATTGGTTGGATAAATGTATTGTTCAGGGTTTATATTTCTTACCGGAGACTAAGTTCTCTTCCAAATTTACTGGTTGTTTGTGGAGTTTATTTCTTTATGAATATAGAACTTCATCCCCCCTACCAGCCTCCTTCATCATAGCTATTGACAAATGACAGGGTTCCCTGGCCAGCAGCCCCCGGCACAAATGAGGAAGACCTAGATCTTGCCGGACTTCATCCCTGAGGAAAAAGGAGAGGGATGGACTTGGGACAAACTCTGCCTTGCCGCTGCTACTGCATAGAAAGGAAAGGAAGGAAGGAAGGAAGGAAGGAAGGAAGGAAGGAAGGAAGGAAGGAAGGAAGGAAGGAAGGAAGGAAGGAAGGAAGGAAGGAAGGAAGGAGGGAAGGAAGGAGGGAGGGAGGAGGAGGAGGAGGGAGGGAGGGGAGGGAGGGAAGGAGGGAGGGAGGGAGGGAGAGAGGAAGGAGGGAGGGAGGGAGGGGAGGGAGGAGGAGGGAGGGAGGGAGGGAGGGAGGGAATGGCACACATGCAGCAGGGAGCTCTGGATAGCAGCACTTGCTTTACAGGACACAGTTTAAGCCTTTTAAACAATATTTGGGTGGAGGGTACAAGCACACTTCACTGGGCATTTGCAAGCTCCTGGGCCATTGTAACAGATAAGAATCACAGATTTAGCAATTGCAAGGTAATATTTGCAAGGTAACAATCATTGATTTACATATCCCTGTGATCAGAGGTCAGAAGACCAGGCACATTTTGCCTCCCCTTAGCTTGGATAAACACAGATGTTTTGGGTGTAACCTTATGGGCAGAGCCCATTTCTGGGTCCTGCCCTTAGGGTCTAGTGGTGGAAAATGCTGGACCCTAAGGCTAGCAGCTCAGATCTCAACAGACAAAGATATCTTCTAGTACCCACACAATTTCTTGCTACAAATGCAGTGCCCTAACTTAACCTTTTCTCATCTCAGCAGGGTAATGTCTCTCTGATGGTTAATTTTCTTAAGAGACTCATTTGATTGAGCAGATCTACCTGGAAACACACTGTCTTGATTAACTCAAAGTCACCAGGAAATTTGCTGTAAGTTGGTGTCATATCTTGTGCAGACATATAACAGGGAAAGTGCCGATCTTCAGAGATTAGTAGTTTTGTAGTTAATCAGGAAGCTCATACATGAATATATTTAGAAATATATTGTTAAAACTATTAATTATTAAGATAACAAATCATTGGATTTGTTATCTTATTATTATCAATCTTTGGTCCAGCAGTCAAGACAGTTACTCCAAAATCTACAAACCATAGTTTGTGCAACCAACTTCCATCTCTTTTAGTGAAAGACAACAAACACTCCAAAGACTAGAAATTGAACTCCCATTTGACTCAGCCATACCACTCCTGGGAATCTACTCTGGGAAACCAAAAATACGCAGTGGAAACACCATCCCTACTTTTATGTTCATAGCAGCATTATTCACAATAGCCAGAATCTGGAAGCAACCAGAGTGCCCGAAAATCGATGACTGGATAAAGAAGCTTTGGTACATCTACACAATGGAATACTATGCAGCTATTAGGAAAAATGAAGTTATAAAATTTGCCTATAAATGGTTGGACATGGAGAAGATTATGTTGAGTGAAATTAGCCAGAAGGAGAGAGACAGATACAGAATGACTGCATTTATTTACATGGCATAAATATGTAGGTACATATTATGATACCAATATCCAAGGTCAAGTGAAACATATATCAGGAGGTCTTGTCAAAGGTGGAAATTATCACAAATGTGTGGGAGTCAGAGGCTAGGTAAGACAGAAAATGGAACAGTATGCTAACAATTGTCGAGGGTACTAATGCCAACTTAGAACTGAGCATTAAATAGAGGCAAAAAGATACACATGACAACCCTTTAATATATGTTCTGTAATCCATAGTCTGGAAGGGAAGGAAAAGAGAAAGAGAGAGAGAAAGGGAAAGAAATAAAGAACCTGCCATGGAGGAGGGCTGTGGGAGAGGGGAGGGAACCGGGGACATTGGTAGTGGAGATGGGCACTGGTGGTGGGATGGGTGCTGGAACACTGTATGACCAAAACCCAAATATGAACTTTTTAATTGTATATCTTTGTAATTGTAGAAATAAAAAATTAAAAAAAATATCCAAAAAAAAAAAAAAAAAAAAAGACAACAAATAGCTCTGATTCATAGAACTGTGGAAGAAATCTGGGTTCTCAGTGCCTCCAAAAGTAGACTTTGAATTGATACTTTTCTTTGTTTTATCAGTGTTCTCTATTCCAAAGAGAATTCATGCAAACAATTCCTCAAATTTTGAGTGTTTGTGTAATATATTTTGAGTTGTCCAAGGCAAAAGGATATGGATTCTTTAAAACTTTTTTATTTATTATTTTAACAAATACAAAAATGTTCATGTTTGGCTTTTTGGCCATACAGTGTTCCAGCACCCATCCCTCCACCAGTGCCCATTTCCCACCACCAAAGTCCCTGATTCCCTCCCCCTCCCCTAGCCTTCCTCAGTGGCAGGTTCTCCATCTCTTTTCTCTCTTTTTTTTCTCTTTTTCTCTTCCTTCTCTTACGTATTGTGGATTGTAATACATATAATTAGAGTTCATGTAGGATACAGATTTTTAAGATTAATTGACAGTAATTTATTTACTGTTGGGATACCAATATTTTTTTTTCAACTGTATTGCAGGTGTGGCTGTGGTGCCCAGCTGCATAGCAGGTGGCAGACAAGACACATATACCTGTCTACATATACCCAGAGTTCTGCCCCATAGACCCTAGATGGTTAATGGTCTCACATAGAAAAGACTGGGTCCCCTAGGATGAACACAGAGCCTGGCAAGCTACCCGCGGTGTATTCAATACACTGCGGGAATACACCCGTGGTATATTCCAAAAACAGTAACAATAATTGACCTCATTCCCAATGAACGGAGACGTTACTGGCACCCACTAAAGCAAATCGATGAACAACAGTAAAACAAGTGACAAGTGACATGTTTTTTTACTGTTGCTTTTGTGGAAAGGATAGGGATCTAAAGAGTATAAACAATATTGTGGTCTTTAACCAGAAATATGTTAATTTTAGTCTTTTGATATCAGTAAACCACAAGTACAGAAAGTTGGTGTAATAAGCAGTGGAGTCACTGGTAGTTATGTGACCCAGTTTTGATGGGATCTAGCTGCATAAATTTCATAAGTCATCACCTTGTGTTACTTTCTGTGAAATTAGACACTAAATTCAATACACTTGAAAATCCCATTAAGAATATATAAACTTATCAGAATTATTTGTCTGTTTGAAATATATATATGAAATACAGAGTTTTGAACTCCTTGGGGAAAAGGGACTTATTTGTTTCATTGTGTATGCATGTATATATCTGTCACTCATCTATGTCTGCACACAGACATACATATATACACATTTATGTAAATGAAGATAAGGTCTTTATAGATACATCAACTGAGTTATGGACTACTGCATGTCAATTGTTTTTTCTTTTTTCTTTTACCTACCAGAGAGAAGAGAGGGGATAAAAGTATTCTTAGAAGTCATACAATGCTCAAGATTCAAAAGAATCAAGAGACCCATGTTTGGATAGTCTTGGGCTACTTTGGTGATGATGGGGTGAGATAATAGTGTACACTAAGATCATCAAGTGTCAAATCCATTGTAAACACATTACCTTAACTATAATCATTTTCTTAAAATTTTTTATTATACCACCATGAGACATACAATTACAAAGGTGTTCACAATTGGTTCTTGGTAATACAGTATTCCAGCACACATCCCTCCACCAGTGCCCCATTTCCACCACCAATGTACCCCCCCCCCCTCCCGCCCACCCCCCAGGCTGCCTCAACAGCAGGTAGCCCTGTTTCCTCTCTTTCTCTCTCTGTCTCTCTCTCTCTCTGTCTCTGCATCTCTCTCCCCTCTTGTTTTTACACATTGTGGCTAGCTCTGCAGATATTTAGAGTTTATCACTTAAGTCTCTTTGTGAATATTGAATGGTGAGTTTTCTATTTATATCCTATTAATGAATGCAGTCATTCTATATCTGTCCTTTTCCTTCTGACTAATTTCACTCAGCATGATAGTCTCCATGTCCATCCATTTGCAGGTAAATTTCATAATTTCATCTTTTCTGACAGCTGCATAGTATTCCATAGTGTAGATGAACCACAGTTTCTTTAGCCAGTCCTCTGTTCTCAGGCATTTAGGTTGTTTCCAGATTCTAGCTATAGTGAATAGCGCAGAGATGAATAAAGAAGTACAGATAGTGTTTCTGCTATGTGTTTTCGGTCTCTTAGGTTTATTCCCAGGAGTGCTATTGCTGGATCTAATGGGAGCTCAATGTCTAGTTTTCAGAGGAATGCCCATATTGTTTTCCAAAAGGGCTGGATCAGTCGGCACTCCCACCAACAGTGGATGAGATTCCTTTTTCCCCACATCCATGCCAGCACCGGTTTTTCTTGCTGTTTTGGATGTGTGCCAGTCTCTGTGGTGTGAGATAGTACCTCATTGTTGTTTTGATTTGCATCTCCCTGATGATTAAAGATGAAGAGCACTTTTTCACATGCCTTTTGGCCATTCGAATTTCTTCTTCTTGGAAGCTTCTGTTCATTTCTTCTTCCCATTTTTTGATGGGGTTGGCTGTTTTTTTTCTTGTGAAGGGCTAAGTAGAAGAATCACTTTTAGGAGAGATTTTTAGAAATCTGGTAACAGAAGCAAGGCTTCAAATGTTTATAATAGCACAAATTTCAGGAGGGGCTATATACTTTATTTCTTTACAAGTAGGGCATAGTTCTGGTCTGTTAGAAAACACAGTGAAGGTCACAATGGTGTGCAGTACTGGCAGATAGGGGAAGAGAAATGGATAGAAAATAGTTGCTATGTGGTAACTGATTGAATAAAGGGCTACCACACACAGAGAGGATTAGATATTTTTGTGTTTGTTTTTAACTTAGCAGTCAGGGACAAAAAAGCAGTAGAACACAAATAGCATTCCTTGGTGTTTCTATTTTTCTCAATTATTCCATTAGAATAATTGAGAAATGATCCTATTAGGATCATTGTGGTACTCAGAACAATGTCCCTTTTTTCCACCAAATTCAATTCCCAGAAACAGTGGATATGTTTTGTCATATGAAAACCAGAAATTATAGTTACAGATGGAATTGTGGTTGTGATTACTATCCAGTTGACTTTAAATGAGAATATTGTTCTATATTACCAAAGTGAGTCCCATCTCATCACACAAACTCACTGAAGAAGGAGAGAGAGGGAAACTGGTCTCCAGAGATGTGATGTCAGAAAAAAATAAAGCCGTTGCTTTCTTGGTCTTATAGTTGGTGAAGGACAGGCGGGCATTGCAAATGCTTTTCCCGGCTTCTGCTGCTCTCTTCTCTCTTTGAGGTCTTCCTTTATCACTTCTCTTGCCTGCATTGCGAGCTTGGACATGAGACTTGGTTGCCTGAGGCTTGAGCCTTGCCACGTTGGCAAATGAGCTTGAGAGTTTTTGAAGACAGGAGTCCTTTTGTGTCTTTCTCTCGGCATTCTTCGCACAATCATGGAGGTGCTGAACCAGTCGGTTGTATTCTTCATCGATGTCGCCAATGATGGCATCTTCCCATGTTGCCGCAATGGTGTCAGAGTTCCCAGTTGGTGGTCATTCTCGGAGTTCTCTTCTTAAACTTTGAAGCCTTTCTTCCCATTGGCATGAAGTAGAATTTTGCACGAAGGAGACGGTAGTCCTATCCTGTTTGGAATTTTGGGATAACAGCAACATCAGTCAGGCAAAACCTTCGAGTGAAGATGATGTGGTAAATTTCATTGTGGAACTGTCCACCAGGAGATTTCCATTTCCAACATTTTGATTCAGCCTTCTGGAACTGTGAGTTCCCATGAATGGTCTTGGTGGACATGATGAACTCAGATAGTCTCTCACACTGTTCATTCCATTCTAGGCCATGGGTCCTGAGATGGAGTTCTTCGGCTGATCTTCTCCTCTCTTGGCATTGCAATCATTGACTATGATCTTGTAGAAGGTGTGATCTTCTTTATAGAACTCCTCCAATTCCATGTAGAATTTCTCAATTTCTTCTTTGTATGTGGATGTTGGTGCGTAGACAACGAAGATAGAAACTGCCAGCAGTGGGACCACCTCTCTTCAAGTGTAATCGTTCTATCCAGTTTGTTAGGCATTCAAATGAATCAATGCTCATGGCCAGGTTTGTGTTGACAAGGATACCTACACCACTGATGCTTCTTTTGTCGCATGTTCTGAGGAAGAGTTCATCTCTGGTGTCAAAAACGGCGTGATGTGATTGACACCTTCTCGCCTTGGTCAGACCAATGATGTTGTACTTGATCTTTCGTGCTTGCACCATCATGTCCTCGATATATGCTTCTGATGTCAGCATACATGCATTGAAAGTACAGACAGTCATTTTAGTCCTTCTTCCTTTTGGCAACCTAGTTTGGCCCTGAGATTTTGTCAACCACTGTATGTTTGTCCTTCTTAATGCTGCTATATTTAGGGTTCTTTCAGATTCAGGGGATATACATTGTTTTTACTGGTTTTGGCATATCAAATATGCATCAGACAGCTTGCCAGGCTTTGCCCTGTGGGTGGTATACTCTCAGGAGCTTGCCAGTCTCTCTGAGAGGGGTGGGAAGAAGATTCTTGGTAATTTGGAGATAACAGGGAGAGCTGGTAGCTACTCTGCCTGGTGGATCTGCCTCTGTGGTTCAAGCATTCCTGGGCTTGAAACACTTTTCTCTGAAGGGTTGGTCTCTAAAGAGCGGGTCTCTGAAGGGTGGGTCTCTGAAGGGTGGGTCTCTGAAGGGTGGGTTTCTGTTGGCTGGTTCTCTGATGAGCCAGACTGGAGATTGACTGAGTCTTGTGGGTGGAGTTCTGACAAGCTGTGGGGCTGGATGATGAAAATTGCTGCCAGCATGGTGTGGGGGGTTCCTCTAGGTTCTTCTGATGCTCTATTGGGATGGTGGACTCAGGCCGGAAGTCACTCTCCATCGCTGACCTCTCATGGTCAGTGAAGTGCAGGGAGTGCAATGTGGAGAGCTGGTAGCTGCTCTACCTGCTAGCAGCTCAATTGTGGTTTCTGCTCTTGCCTTCTCCAGCTTCTCCCTGAGCCACTGAAAATCTTGCAGGGAATCTAGAAATGCATCAAAGGCTTTAGGGCCTCTGGAAGTAGGATATCCAAGAGCAGCATTGCTTTCCCAAAGCCAGTGGCTTGATTTGGAATTCTTGCAGATGGTTTTCCATTAAGACCCTGTCCTGGTACAAATACTGAAGAACCAAACCCTACACCAGGACCTCTGTGCCCAGCTCCAGATGCTGGAAATGAAGCACCGTGTCCTGATGGATCGATCACATCTTCCAGAAAGGCAATGGGGAAGATTATCCACGAATTCTACTCAGATCTCTTTGATAGCAATGTCTAACTGCCCCCATAACAAATTCCACAGGATAGCTATGTCATTCCCAACATTCTCCCTTCTGAAATCTGACATGCCATTTCATGGGTAAAGAAGCGAACAGCACCCAGCTCAGAAAAAGTCAAACCTGAACACCTGAAGAATCTGCCATCAGTACTCATCAATACACTGGCTTGGCTCTTCACATGATAACCTGTCTGAATGCAAGGTGCCCTCCCAATGGAAAACCAGCAGGACAGTCCTACTATTCATGAAGGGAGACATCCACAACATTGGCCACTATCGCGCCATCTGCTTGCTGTCTGTCATGTACAAGCTGTTCACTCGAGTCATCCTGAACAAGATTGATAGAACATTAGATGAAGGACAACCAAGCGAGCAAGCTGGCTTCTGAAAAGGATTCAGCACAATTGACCAAATTCACATGGTAACCAAGCTCATAGAGGTTTGTAGGGAGTTCAAGATGCCGCTCTGTCTCACGTTCATTGATTTAAAGAAAGTCTTTGATTATGTGGAGACCACAGCAGTCATCAAAACCCTAGCCAAACAGGGGCGTTCAAATCCAATACATCAAGATCCTTCATGAGCTATATTATGGATTCACCACCAGGATCTCACCATTTTACAAGGAAGTGATCATTGATGTCAAAAAGAGGGTTATGCAGGGTGATACCACTTCACCGAAACTCTCAGCACCACCCTCAAGAACATCATGTGACAATTAGAATGGGAAGGAATGGGGAGTGAAGATAGACGGTTGGCAACTACACCCCCATCTGCTTCGCTGATGACATAGTTCTAATAACACCAAACATTAGCCAAGTGGTACAAATGCTGGCAGACTTTGACCAAGAATGTGGAAAGATAGGTCTACAGCTGAATCTGAAGAAAACTATGTTTATGAAAATGAACTAGTTCCAGAGGCCCCATTCACTCTCAATGGAACAAACATCTCTGAATGCAGCAGTTATGTGTACCTAGGTCGAGAAGTCAACATGATGAATGACCTAAAAACTGGAGCTGTGCAGGAGGAAGAGAGCAGCATGGAACATTTTCAAGAGCATCGAAGAAATAGCTAAAAGAACAAAGAACCTCCAGCTCCGGGCACATCTCTTCAACTCCACCATTATCCCTGCATTAACATGTGCCTCAGAGACCTGGGCCCTACGGAAGGAGGATGAGAATGCTATTTGGGTCTCCCAGATAGGAATCGAAAGAGCTATGCTTGGAATATCATGCCTCACTCAAGTGGTAGAAGGAATCCAGAGTTCTGACCTCTGTCGCTGTTCCAGAATCAGGGACGCTGTCTCGCTTTGCCATGGTGTCAATATCAGATGGGCTGGATATATAATGTGATTTGGAGATGACCACTGAACTAGAGCCATTACCAACTGGATCCCATGGGACGTCAAAAGATCTTGTGGTCACCCACCTACAAGATGGTCAGACTTCTTCGTCAAGACTCTGAATGAAACAGTTTGAGGCTCTTTGTTTTCTTGAAACAAGCAGATGCCATTGGGCTACACTGACACGTGATAGGGTCAAATGGAAACATTATTGGCACTTGCTCGAGCAAATCGATGAATAACGGATGTCAAGTGATCAAGTGATTGACACAAGGAGGACATTTGTCCTATAAATTTATGGAACTGAATTTTATAATCAACCCCAAATGAACGGAAACAAATGTTGCTAGGAACTAGGGGGAAATACATCCAGTTGATATCTGGATTTTGGCCTGATCAGAGCTTTATTGGATATCTATCCTATGGAACCATACACAAATAAGTTTCTGTTGCTTATCCAGTAATTTTGTGATAATCTTTTAAGGCGGAAAACTGGTAATAAAGCCAGGCTGTTGAGGCTGTATCACAAATTCTTTCCTTTTTTAAAACTTTTTTAGAATTTTCTCCTGATCTCCCACCTGCTTATCTTATTTTATTCAATCATGACTCTGAAAGTATATTGTATGTCATTTTATGTGATGGAAATTTGACTTTAATGTTTTTATTGTTGAAAATGTTCTATGAACACATGTTTTGGCAGTTTTTTAAATATTATAATGCTTCTGGTTATACTTTTAAAAGTACTGTTCTACAACATGTGTTGGTGGATGTGGTTAAGAAGGAACTCTCATTCAATTCTTTTGGGATGTTGTTTGGTACAACTCCTGTGGAAAACAGTATGGAGATCTTAGAATTGACTTCCATATGACCCAGCAATTCCACTTTTGGGTACCTATACCCAGGACAAAAGTGATTCTCTCAAAAGAATATTTGCACATCACTATTCATTGCTTCACTCAGTACTATTGCTGAGACATGGAATCAACCTAGGTGTTCAATGACAAATGGATGAATTATGAAGGTGTAATATACTTGCATAATGGAATACTATGCAACTGCAAGGAATGATGAAATCATGCAATTTGCTGAAACATGGTTGAAACTGGAATATATCATGTTGATTGCAGTAAGCCAGAAGAAGAAAGACAAGAACAGGATGATCTCACTTCATAGAAAACAGATACTAGATAAGAAAATGTATTGTAGTACAACCAAAGTGACTAGATCATCCTTGATCCTTGTGTTCAGAGAAGAAATGAACAGAGAAGGAAAGAAATCAAATAGGGAATGAAGGGTGGAAAGAAGAGAAAGAAATGTAGTGGGTGAACAAACATCAGGGCTTCAGTTAGGCCAGTGACATGAGTGAGGGTAAAGCTGTGAATCCAAAACACAGAATCACAAAACTGAAAATGTGATATTTAAGTGGCAACCACTGAAACTTTATAATGAGCTGTCAGGTTGATAGACCAGAGTAGAGTAGAGTTGTGGTGGGAGGGAATCTGGGAACACTGGACTTACATTATTGTATGCCCAAAACGCAACTATTAGTAATTTTGTAAATTATGGCTCTTTAATATAATTAAAAAAATACTGTTCTCTCAGGATCAGCTTTGAAAATCATGTGCAAATGGGGTCAAACACCTGAAAAGCTGTTCAGTCTCTAGCAACCATAGGAATGGCAGTACAAATCATGAAATGTTTTGACATGTCATATGTCAAAAATTAAAGATGGATAATTGGAAGTGTTAATGAGTGTGAATGGAAACATGCTTTTGTTCACTGTTAGAGGGACTAAAATCCAACAAAGTACTTAATGGGAAGCACATGTGAGAGTGATTTTGCAAATTAAAATGTGGCTTACCTTTGATCGAGAGATGTGTACGAAAAGTAGAAAATGACTATTCCACTATTGTTTGAGATTGTGTAAAATGAACACCTATATAAATAACCAGGAAGTAAATTAGCAGAAAAGATTGGGAAAAGAGGGAGATTAAGATTATTCAGACATTTCCTCTGAATATATTTATTGTCCATTGTTTTACAGTGTGGTTTTGTTCATAATTGCTGAAGTAATTAAAAAAAGAAAAGACAATCTGTAAGTTTTTTTTCTAAGGGAAATGCAGCTCTATTTCTATTTTTTCAAAAAAGAAATGAGATCAGTATGTTGTCAAACCCCAAAGTTCAGACAGCAGGTGGATAATTTAGTCATGGAGCCTGCTAGTTAGTTATTTGGATAATTAAATTTAAGCCATCATGGATAATGTAATCCAGTTTAATTTGAAAAAATGTCAGGCCTGGAGACAGATCAGAAGAACAACATTTGGTGATGGCACAAACGTCATTGCAGAGACTTGTTTTGTATTGCAAATGGTCTATAAGAGCCGACCCTTTCACAATATGAGGGCCTTGGTTGAAAAGTCTTGATTAAGAACCCTGGCAATCTGGTGTGTGCCATTATGTTAGTGTTGCTATGATGCGCATACTAATTTATTTATGAAATATTTGAGTTAGTAGTTGATTTGCCTCTTGTCAAAAGCATCTGGGAGTGCCTTCATTCTCAATTTGTTTATTTGAATAATAATTTGATTTGGATTTTCCCATTTGGCAAGTTTATTCTGATACCACTGACATCTATAACAAGACCACATGGTAGGTTCTTGTTGTTCTGAAATTTTGGGGCTTCATTTCAAATGTCAGAGACAGTAAACAATCCACGATTTTCACCTTAAAACCTGTTTGTCTTGGCTTTGAGGAAAGGGAGCATTAAGGAAAAATGACGTTTCATCTCCTTGCACGTATGGTCAAATACCTTCTGCTTTATCTGACCTTTGCTTCAGTCTTGGTTATCCCTATTGTTTATTGGTTATAATGCTTGTCATGACTAGATGGTGGGAAAACCCAGGTGACATATATTTGCTTGGAGTATCCTGGAAGAGAAGTAAGTATAAAAGAGGAGTGTAAAGACATATTAGAAGATGTGGGAGTGCAGGTAGACAAGTGAAATGGAGGTGGTGACTGGGACTTAAATATGGTTTTTTATTTCAGAGAGCCATGGATGCCCACATTATAGACACAAAGTCTTAAGTCCAGCAATGCACAGAGGCACAAGGAGCTCTGCTTTGGGATGCCCTACGCTTGTGATTAAACTGGTGACCTGTGGGCAAAAGTTATCTGACTTCATGTGAGGGTCAGTGAAATCTGGTGGCAGTAGGACTACTCTTGGGCACTTTGGAACACAAAGCAGAACTTTGGAATTTCATGAATAAGGAAAAATAATTCCTGCATTTTGATTCAAGCTGCTGGTCACCAGATGATTCCCATCTGCTCTCAGATGCTGCTGTTGATCGGCTTCATGTGGCCTTCATCAGAAGTCTTGGGTTTGGACTCCGACTTAGAAAATTCTCTGGCCATGTTTTGTGTTCCTAATACATCAACATGGGAGAACATGGACATGTGTAGTCAGGGACTTACTAACTTTCATAGTGCTGAAAGTGTCTTGTATGAAACCCTATTGGAACCAGTAAAGTAAACGACAATATAAAAACTTACATATTTTCAAAGTGGCCCTTATAGAAGCAGGCTGGTGGGTGGGTAGAGGCATGAGGGTTGGGGCAAGGGTGGTGGGGAGGGAGGGAGGTGGTGGGGAGGTTGTGAATGGAAATGGGTGAAAGGATTGGTGTTGAAACAATGAATGTCTGAAATCCAATTATGAATAATTTCTTTTGTGTGCTTTTGGGGTCACACCTTGCGATGCTCAGAGGTTACTCCTGGCTCTGCACTCAGGAATTACTCCTGGTGGTGCTTGGGGAACATATGGGATGTCATTGATTGAACTGGAGCCAGCTGCATGCAAGGCAAACATCTGCCACATTGGACTATTGCTCCTGCCCCAATAATGAATAGCTTTGTAATTTCATGGTGACTTAAAAAAGAGAGAGAGAGAGAGAGAGAGAGAGAGAGAGAGAACTGGTAACCTCCAGTATCATCTTTGACCCAGTGGAATCTGGCTAGGGGAATGCCTATTTGGTGTACTCAAAATTTATTTTATTATCTTATTAATGGGACACAATAAAATATAGCGAAAATTAAATAAATACTCATTAACTAGTAGCTCTATATCACTGCCTACATGTCATAAAGAGGAGATAAATTGATTTAGGAAAGGGTGACCAGTTTGATTAAATCAGAAAAATTCGCCTGAACTTAAGGCTCTGGTTGACAACAGTATGGTGATAGAATGGTGATGAACTATAATTGCAGACCTAAGATATATTTACAAAAAGTGAATCAATGAAGGAGTATTACAGTCACAATTCCAAACCAAAGAATAGCTGCATGGAGACAATTTAAATTTGCCTGAGAAATGCTGTGAATTTAGCATCTTCTTTTGGTGTACCTGCATTCTTAGACAAATCTGCTTTTCACAATATCTTTATTTTATTGTATTGTTATGTATTTTCACATAGATCACTTTTTGATGTCAGCGATAGCCACCATTATTTATTTTTATAGGTGTGAGAATACCGTAGTGGGTATTAACCCAAACTGTCATCGCTTATATGTAACATGAAGCTCTGGAAAAAGCACATGGTATCTGTTAGTTTTTAGGAATTTAAGTTCTTCACCGTAAGTCTTAGCCAATGCTTTTTTGAGTTTACATTGCTTTACCAAGAGAATCTGGAACACACCTTCCTTTTGTAAGTACAATCTTTGACTGCTATTATCCAAATTTCTAGTTTACCTTTGCATAGTGTTCCTATATGGACAATACACAAGACTACATCTTCCTTCTACAATATTTGTATGTGATACTTGAGATAAAGACACAAGAATCCAAAAACCTCCCTAGGTTTTAGCTACTCAGATTGTGTCCATGGGACTTAAAGTGCTGGTTCAATATATATGTTCTGAGGGGTGATCATTTACCCCACAGGATCATGTTTAATTTTAAACACACTGATGACACTATAAAAATGATATAATTCCATAATGGTCTGGATATAACATTTTCAGAGGACCACAAGTCTGCCCAGGAGCTCACAGCTGAGGATATGTAATAATCACCAGCTGGATTTGTGTTTTAGACTCTGGGTTTGCCACTTAAGCTACACTTTGGACTCATCCAGGGTGCTTTCACCTACTTCTGATAACAGGTCACTCTCCAGACCAATTAAATAGGAAAGTATGGGTTGGGAACATTGTACTAAGAGAATTCTATATTTGGACAAGGCAAAAAATCTTCATCACTTTACTTCTCTAAATGACTTGGATCAGCAGCAGTGGCCTCAGTTGGGAACTTGTTATAAGCGCTGAATCTTAACTTTATCTCAGACCTCACTGAATCAGAATCTGCATGTTAATGAGATATTTCTATTAACATTGCAGAGACTCTAATATTGTTTTTAAAGAGGAGGAGAAAAAAGAGAAGACCATCTATTTGTCTGTCTAGCTATATATTATATTTCTCAGGTTAGAATAAATTTGATTCCTTTATTGTTAAATTATTTTAAATATAGTAAAATTCTACTTGAATATTGGCAAGAATAATTGTACTTTTTGGGAAGGCTGCCTAATAATTTTGCAGGCAAAATGTAATTTAGAACTACAACCGTGACAATATTCAAGATAAATGGCAAGGTTTGAGCTTTGTTTGGTTTAGTGATACTCGTAAAAGCATTTCACATATGGAGCATTTGTTATTATTATTTATTTTTTTGGTAAAGGCCTGCATCTGTTGGGGGATGAATTTTTCCAGTGATTGAAAACAATAAATGAAGGTTTTGCTTTTTGTAGAAACACAAATACAGAGAGTGGTGAACTGTATTTTCTAAGCAAAAGAAAATAGTCACTCTTTGGGTGGGTGAAATTTACATAGAGCTTGGATCAAATACACATTCCCATCTTAAATTTTAGACTTCAGCACAGCATATAGCCTTTCTGTACAGAATGTTGGTTTTTGGAAATAGCCAAAAAGGAGAGGTCAAGTTAACTCTGAGAGTGGGTATATACAAAAATAAACATCCAGATATCAGGAGGTTCAGGCCGAAAAGGCAAATTGACATTATTGAGCTCTACTTTGCGCCACCATGCTGGGTTTCCATAGAGAGCTGAAGCTGATGTTGTCTTGAGAGCTATGCTCCCTGTCCGCAGAGTAGTTGCAAAATGTGAACCCTCATTTCTTTTTTCTTTACTTTCTCTGTTATGCCAAGTTATCTAGAAGTTCTAGAGGATGTCAATGAGCAATTGTTGCCATTCAACTTTAGGATCAGAAAGCTCCTGGCTATGTTTTTAGTGCTTTTCAGCAAACACAGACAGTATTCATCCTATTGTCACTATTCCCTTACTATTCCCTTCACTATTCCTCTAGCATTTGACTTTATTATTTTTTTTATTTTTATTTTTTTATGCCAACAAGTCTTTTTTTTAATTTTTGTATTATACCACCGTGAGATATACAATTACACAGATGTTTATGTTTGGGTTTCAGTCATACAGTGTTCCAGCACCCATCCCCTCCACCAGTGCCCATTTCCCACCACCAATGTCCCTAATTCCCTCCCCTTTCCCCAGTCTGCCTTTATGGCAGACACTCTCTCTCTCTCTCTCTCTCTCGCTCGCTCTCTCTTTCTCACTCTTGCTCTCTCATCCTTCTCTTACACATTGAAGCCAACAGATCTTGAACTCCAAGCTCAATATCAGCAGATCCTTAAAAAATTTTGACATTAGTTTAGCACAGAACTCTATCAAATGCTTGATAATTAGTGACTAAGAAAATAAATTTAAGTATAATGACAGTTTTGTATATTAACATATTTAATATATATACATATACTTTTTTTTTTTGCTTTTTTGGGTCACACCCAGTGATGCTCAGGGGTTACTCCTGGCTCTGCACTCAGGAATCACTCCTGGCACTAGCATTTGACTTTAGAAAAAGGTATTTCTTTTTACATCCTTCTAGAATTCCCATTAATAGTTTGGTGAATAGTTGAAAAGCATTTGCTATTAGGAAGTTTATGTCCAGAGTGAGAGAGTAGAGAGAGAGAGAGAGAGAAAGACAGAGAGAGGCAGAGACAGAGAGATAGAAATAGAGAGACAGAGAGAGACAGAGACAGAGAGATAGAAATAGAGAGACAGAGACAGAAACAGAGACAGAGAGAGCTGCTTCCAAAGCATGTTCTGACATTTCAGATATGATTACAGTCACATAAAACCCAGAGTTTTGCTTTAGTTACTGTTTTTCCACTGTCTTAGTATTGTGACAGGAAGGCTCGATTTGGTTTTGCAGAAACTCCTAGACTCAAATAACCTTGGTCAAAGGCTAAGGACAATTTGTTAAAAGTTGTTGCTTTAGGCTAAATTTCTCAAGATATTGGTGATGATCTAAGTGTAAATGACTTCCTCTGTGGTCTGTCTCTCCTGTCTGGAGGAGAGGCATCACTATGGCGGCTCTGTCTGATTCTATGCTCTACACTAGTGTTTCTAAAACCTTTTTCAAATTGGTGCCCTATTCTGACCTTGTTTCCTTCCTGTGCCCAACCTTCTTATCTTACAGATTGGTCCCCTGTTCTTGAGCTGTGTTCTCCAGGCCCCTTCAGTGGGTTTCACGGGAGGTCTCTCCGTGATACATGGGGCCCACAGAGGGCCATATAGCCTGGTCCAGAAACTCTGCTCTAGACTTGGTCAATCCTGGCCTGGAAATGAATCTCTTTTCACTTATCTCTCTTTTTCTGAAGGTTCACACCTTTGAGGTTGTCCTCAGGACTCTGAAGCCAAGACATCATGAATTGGTTTTAATGCCTACAGATACAATTTGTTTACTTTTGTAACCACCATTTAAAGATCAGGACATTTATAGAAAATTTGATATTTCTGGGTGTTTTGGTTTCCAAACAAAACAAAAACAGCAGCTGATTGAATCACCTGGCATCTAAGCTTGAAGGGAGTTTTAGCTATTCCCTACAGATGACCCACCAAACTACTTTCCCCTTTTTCACTCAATACATATCTTTGTTATTTCAGACTAAATAATGGCTAATTCTAATTAATTTTCTTCTCTTACTCTCTTGTCATGGATGTTTAATTTTGTGTTCAATTCATTTCTCAAAAATCGATAATTCAATTTTCATTGAGCTTGATTTGATTCTCTTTTCAAATGATTTTAACCATTCCTTAGAGTGTGACCATTTTTCTCATACATACACATTTCACTTTTAATCCTTCAGATATATAAAAACTTGCTACTTTGTACTTTGAATAGGATGACTTCAATGTCCGAAGCCAGATGATTCCATTGCTCTTCAATGGCAGGTTTTTTTTTTTTTTTTTTGTGATCTGACTTTTCCTCCAAGAACTTAGCCTGTAGAAGTTCTTGGAGGCTGAGGTTGAGAACAAGTCCTTCAACCTATTACCCAAGACACTACAAACTTGACACCACTTTTTGTTAACTGTTCTGTTTAGGTTGCTAGGACCACCAAAGGTATTCCCTGACACTGAGGGACCTCTCACTGGATGTGGTTCACCGCATGGAGTCACGTTAGCTGGTGTATGCTGAAACATGTTTATGTCTCAAGCCATTGACCCTTAGCCATAGATTTTGCATCTTTTTACCAATGATAAATGGTTTTATGCAACCATCAGTGAGTCTTTCCTGAACTTGTTAGCATGGTTTAGTAATAATATTTGGATTTGTGATTTGCTACCAGTTTTGGGAACTGGGGCAGGGACCTGGGTTTCAACGATTAAGAATGGACATGTCACTCAGATCCAGGAGGTCCAAAGTGTATCAGCTAAAAAAAAAAAACCTAATAAAAATAATCCAGGATGCATCCTAATCACAATGACAATTCTGCAGATAGAGCTAGCACACCGTAAGCAGCAAGATCAAAGAAGGAAATTATATACATAGAAGCATTCTTAAGATTAATATCAGATTTAACAAATGAAACCATCGTGGCTTGAAAACTGTGGTGGGGTATAGTGACAAAAAGCCAATGAAATGCCTCTCCAGGAATACTTCCCCAGCCAGACTGTCATTCAGATTAGTAGGAACAATATACAACTTCTAGAAAAACAACAACTCAGAAACTTCCTAGACTCAAAACTATCTTTATGAGAAGAACTGAAAGGGCTACTTTAAGACAAGACCCACAAACGTGCCAAACTCCTGCAGAAAATGGCACAAAGCTCCAATACAATAATCTCTCTCAATTTCAAGCTAACTGCACTGATTAAGAGACAACAGAATGACAGGATAGATTAGATTAGAATACTGAACCCAACATTCTTCTGCCTGAAATAAACAAATATGAATAGTCAGAGGACAAATAGACTCAAAGTCATGATTGGAAGAAAATTGTTTAAGCAAACAACTCTTTCAAAAAAGCCAGGGAGAGAGAGACAAGAAGGGAGGCAAAGTACTTTCCATAGGGGCAGGCTGGGGGAGGGAGGATGAAATCTGGTGACATTGTTCTTGATATCTTGATCACTTGACATCCTGTTATTCATTGACTTGCCTCGAGCTGATG
>JAJIBD010011648.1:0-47924 GCA_021461705.1 Cryptotis parvus | reverse complement strand
CTATCAGCATTTGCAATATGATATCTGAATGAAAACCATTCTTTTTGTGCAATTTGAATTCCCTCTTCCACTAACCCACTAAAAACACTCCATTCTGCATGCTATTTCACAGATGCTGACTAAGATAATAAACTAAAAATCAGTCTTTTGGTGGGAGAAGATGAACAACACAAATAAGAGATTTCCCCACTTGGTTGTTTACTTGGCAGACATTTTTTGAACTAGCCACTGTCGGGGAGCCACTGGAGTCCCCAACAGTATCAGGACAGAAGTTCTTTTCTACCTCCGAGGCTGCTTAGGAACAGATGGAATCTCATGAGTCCAGAACAGTTCCAAAAAGGCTTTTAATAGAACAAAAGCTCTACCACTGCAGTTCAATATAATGAAAGAACTCCAACTCTGGTCAGAACTTAGACCACAGGAGACCAAGTCTCCCACCAAAGAGGATCCCACCAGAGAGGAGTCCTTGTCAAAGAGAGGTCCTACCAAAGAGAGGTCCTACCAAAAGAGGTCCTACCAAAGAGAAGACCTACCCAAAAAAGGGGGGAGTGACTCAAGTCAGCCCCTTATATACAAAAAGTAATCCTAACTTCCAGGTAGGGTCCTATCAACAAAGAACCCTAAACAGCTTCCAGATAAATGTAGAATAATGTAAAATAAATAGATAAATAGAATAAATGTAGAATAGTGCCACACCCCACTACAGGTATAAACAAACAAATATTACACCAAGGACTAATCCCTTCTTCCAAGATTATCTTTTTTTTGTAAAACACTGGAGAAAGAGAGGGGGTCTGGTATTAGGTAATACATCTTAATTTCATGGGCTTCATGTAATCTAGATGGTACCCACAAGGTCCTTCTTATTTATTATCTGCACCAGGGGTGATTTTGAGTATCTCGATATCTGTATACTGAAAGGGTCACACTCTCCTGCATGAGAGTAAACTAGTATGATCCTTCCTATAATCTTAACGATAGTCTCAATGTAGCAAGGGTGGTAGTCTCCTGGTAAATTCTAACTGTCCCACGCTGGGTCCAGTGGATATAAAGAGGAGTTGTGCCCAATCTAGATAACACAGAAGTCTTAGTAGATGTACAATAATAAGTCAGAAGATACTCATTCAGAATCAAGGTGACTTCTGTAACTGTCACATCCTCCATCAGTGTTTACATAGAAGAGAGATAGCATTAATATGAACCCTGGCTTAAGAACATGTAAATAGATTAACCTGTGAGTGGATAAAACAGCAAAGTTCCCAAGCTAGCTAGGCCTGTCTAAAAAGCTACAATTACCTTCTTCAAACATACTCTTTTAATTGTCACATTCAAGTCTGAGTTGAGAAAGCTGTTTTCCTTTGCTGTGGGTCAGGCTTTTTCCCTCCCAAAGATTTCAGGGTACTTTTGCTTTTGCAGTTATTAGGATACTGGTCCTAATTTCTTTCATTGGGAATTTTAGTGTTTAAATATTTGAGGAAATGAATTTTGTTGCCTCCAAGTTTCTTAAATTCAGGCATACTCACTATCTGGCATATCAAATATGACACGGGTAGCTTGCCAGGCTCTGCCGTCAAGGGTACCATAATCTTGTAGTCATCTCAAAATCCAGCATTTATTGATGAACTGCACGGCTGCTTGCAGCCGCGTGAGCCAGGCTGTGATAGGCTGGTCTGCTGGGTGGAGTTCTGACAAGGGGGAAGTCCAGATGTGGAAAATGGAGGTCCTCATGGAGTGGAGGGTAGTCTGGCTTGTTGTGAGGCTCTGCTGGGGTGGCGGGCCAGGTCTAGAACCTGCCACCACCCGCCCAGGCACCTCATGAGCGGTTGGGCACAGTGAGAGCCAGTAGCAGCTCTGCCCCATGTCTGTCTCTGGATCAACATACCTGGGCCGAATTAAAAAAAGAGTGCAGCAGGGTGGATCTCTATGTGCCAGGCTATGATAGGCTGGTCGGCTGGGTGGAGTTCTGATGAGAGGGAAGTCCGGATGTGGAAAATGGAGGCCCCTCATGGACTGGGGGGTCGTCTGGCTTGTTGTGAGGCTCTGCTGGGGTGGCGGGCCAGGGCTAGAACCCGCCCATCCCTCCCAGGCACCTCGTGAGCAGCTGGGCACAGGGAGAGCCAGTAGCAGCTCTGCCCCATGTCTGTGAGTCTCAGAATAAATAAATGAATAAATAAATGAATTAAAGAATAAATGAATGAATAAAAGAAAAAGGCAAATCTTGGTGGGGTGCTGGAGGAGAAAAATGTAGACTATTCTAATCAGAAAGAAAAAATGATAACATAGTTCACTTGTGCCAGTAGAATTATTACAGGAGAAAACAGAATCAAACTGAAAGGTGGCATTCCAGGGCAGCCACATGTAGGGAAAGGGGGTTTTTGGTCATGTAAAAAGAAGGTCTAAGAATTGGCTTTTGACCTTGAACATGATGAATTGAAAATGCCCTGGTTTAAAGTTTGTTATAGGGTAACCATGGGGAGACAAAAGGCCCTAATTATATTAGAACCCAAAGGTTCTTATCTATCCCAAAGAAGGGATTTGGTGTTCTCTTTGAACTCCTGACATGGTAATTTTACCATTCTTATCTTAGCATTTGCCTATAAAATTTCATCCCTTTATCCGATTTAATGATCTAGCACACTATAGTATTTAGTTAGAGGCAATATGGTTTGGCTGTCAAGTCAAGGAAACAAAGATAGGGATCAGATTTTTGTTCTAAGTCAAGCTTTCAAAGTAAATCTCAGGAAACCAACTCTTAAAATCTTAAACTCTTTACTAAATACTAATCTCCTATTTCCATAAACATTCTGTATTTTAAACAAGAATTTTGAAACCTCAAATTGAAATATATTAATTAAAAGGAGAGATTAAAATTTGTTTTTTGGAAACATTAAAATTTACTAAGGAAAATATTACCAATACATGGGGAAAAGAACCTAAAATGAAATCAGATAAGGTCTTTTGCTTATTGAGACACAAATCTTGGAAAAACTGAGATTTCATAGTTTAAATAGAAACAATGATCTTGGATTCTTTAGAGCAAATTCTAGTCACCATTTTTAAGAAGGAAAAATAATACTACAATATTGGCTTCTCATATTTAAGTCTTAAATCTAAAAGAAGCCTTTTGAAAGAACTGTTACTATGGACAGAAGGTTGGAATGTTCTGAGAAATTGCCTGAGAGCGGACATATTTTGTGAATGAAAAAGAAATATATTCTCCCTAAGTATATATAAATCAGTTTATTTTTCCATCCCTACATTGTTTGGGGACAGAAGAGAAATATTTTTGTTTCCTTAAGATTGTAGTTGTAAACCAGAGGTTTACAAAATGATAAATATAGCAAGATAAACAGACCCCCAAATGCAAAGACTCTTGTTTCAGGGAGGCGATATGCTCAGACCAGGGTTCCTTAGAAATGCATCCAGTGATGCCCTTGGACAAGGGGAGAGGCCTGAAGCTCTCCCAGCTCACACCCACAGCCACCCAGCATTCAGCTGCAGACTGAGAGCTTCCTCACCTCATTCTATAAAGGTGTTTATAGAATGCAGTTCCACCTCATTCACTCCAGCCTCATTCTATAAAGGTCTCTCTGGCTTTGTAGAGCTAAAATTCAAAGCCACGGTGTGGTTCATCTGCTCTGGAGCTGTTTTTTGTTTTAAACTTTTACACAACCCAAACCACAGTCACCTTTTTTTCAAAACCACCCAAGCTCAAGACTCAGACCTGCCTGCAGTGATTCTTCTATTCCATCATTGTGGCGTCATCTAGGGAAGATGTCCAGGAAAGTCACACACACACACACATACCCCCACCCCCACACACCACACAGTCAGGGCCACGGAGCCCAACACACATGCATACACATGCACATACACACACACAGAGTCAGGGCCCACGGGGCCCAGCACACACATACCCACGCTCACACACACACTCAGGCACACATATACACATATATATGCACATATACGCACATATACCCATATATATGCATATATATATATGTGTATATGTATCTAAGAATGCATATACACATATATATGCATATATAGTGTGTATCTCTATCTCTATCTCTATTTCTATCTCTATCTATCTATACATTCTTAGAGGCAGGAGAGTAATAACAGGGATTCAACCCAGGACATCACACAATGAAGGCAAGTGCTCTACCATTGAGCAACATCCCTAGCAACATCCCTAGCCCATATAGTTCATGTTCAAGGAAGCGTTAATATGGTCAACTTATTTGAGTTTCTCCTTGTTTCAGTACAAAAGAAATCATGACTTAAACAACTATATGGTTTTTATGGAACCTTGATGAGGCTAATTAGATAATTTGTGGTATTTAAGAGGTTAAAGATTTTACTGAGTGAAACCACACTTTCCTGTCTCTCAAGTTTGACTTTAACCCCATGTCATCACTGACTATCATAATAATAATTTGATAATTATTATGAAGAATAAAATCAACAATGAAGCCTTATTTCAAGTGATCCACACATCCCAATTTAGCACAGGGACCTCCTTTCTGTTCATACAACTTCACTGATGAATAATGTCTACATACTTTCCCCTCTGCAATAACTCTGGACAGGTGGTTTAGAGAATTTATTTCTCTGTGTCATAATGTTTAACAAGTATTTCCAGTAGCACTTTTTCATAGAAAGAGATAATTAACTTGGTTTTATTTTTCACATGACTGTCCTGTGACAAGTCTGAGGATAAAAATATGTTACATTTTCCTTTCAAAGGGCAAGTGATTAAACACTAAACTGTTTTATTTCCTCAGCAGCATTTAGAATCAACACACTCATGGCTACGGTATCTATCTGCCCCTTACAGTAAACGGAACATGAGTTACAAAGAAATTTTCAGAACCTGCTCCTAACATGAAAGTTTGACGCCTTCCCTATAACATGGAATTCTTGCAAAGATAATTTAAGAAACAAAAAAAGAGAAAGATTTCAATTTTATGATTTCTCATACCATGCACAGAAATGAATTCAAAATGGATTGACATATATGTCAGACTTGTATTTACTAAATACGGGCAGAAATTTCCACAACATTGGCCTCGGAAGAGTCTTCAAAAAAAAAAAAAAAAAACAACCACTAGCAATGAAAACAAAAGTAGAAATAGGTAAGTTCTATTTTCCTACTAAGTATCTAACAGCCTCAAACCACAAATCTGTTTTTCCTGCTTCACATAACTTAATGAATCAGAGCACAAAGAGAAGAGGAAAAATGCTCATTGTGATATGAAAATATTATTTTAGCAAGTACTGTTAAACTCATTAATGATAGCTGTCCTTCTGTGACTTCATATATAAAGTTAAATAGTATTTTGCATGAACTGCAAAGTGGTACTAGTCAGATTTCCTTGATTTATTCCAAACTTTTCTAACATAATTTGACATGTGAGATACTGCTCTCTCAGCAGTCATAAATTTTATAAAAGTTTCATTTTGTTTTAGTGAGAAAATGTCCATTCCAATAGTAACCTGAAATAATAAATCCAACTTTAAGTACCTATTTATTGCTGTGTGCTTATAAATATAGCTGTACTAGCCTATATCTCTTTTTGTGTGTATGAATTAATTTTCAGTTGCAGCTTTCATATATTAAGAGTAAGAACAGATCTTTAGAAAGAAAAGATTTAAAAGTGCTCTGTACCAGAGGCAACTTTTATTCTTAAAATTATCCATTCATGTACATCATGGCTAATGTTCACCCATGACTATCAAATTGATAGACTATGGTTATCCTGACGATTCTGTTATTAAACTAATGGCTTATAGCAATCATTAACTTTGTCCTAAAGCTCCTGGCAGACCACAGAAAATTTTATTTTCAAGCATCTGCTCTGCTCTCTACTTAATTTATAATTATCATTCTGGATTCAGCCAGAGTTAGAGCATAGTTCTAAATTAACACTTTGGACAAGCATATAAATGATGAAACCTCAGTTATGAGTGATGTCTCTGCTGAAATGATGATGTCTAGAGTTTGTTCATTTTAGGCTATGATTGATAAGTCATAGACAGTATTATTTTTCTGTAATGAATAAGATAATAGTTTTGCAAAGTATTTTTTTCATTTTTATTTTTAATTTTGGGTAACTTTAGTCAGCACCCATGGAGGATAATTTTCATCTTTTTCTGTTATCAATGACATGAGTAGTTACATATATAACACTATGCTATATGTGATTGGATTATTTCCCCTTTTTTAAGAAGTAACTATTATACAAAATAAGAGTATTTTTTCACAACTAGTTCTAATCATGAGAATTGTATGATTAATTATTATGAGAATTGTGTGATTAATAATAAAGGTACTGAAAATTAAGTTTCCTTCACATTTCAAAGTTTATAAGTTTAATATAAACAATGACAGCTTTAAAACTATCTTTTTGAATAGTGCTCAGAGGTGTTCTGTTGTAGACAGAGGTGTTAGTTCCTTTTTCTGATGAAGATCTTGGAGGGGTCTGGCCAATGAGTACTGAACTTCATGAAGCTGACCAATACCTAAAACGAGGGTAAAGTGATCAACCCCACTAGGAGCACTAGCGGGAGAAACTTTGGGGATGGGCATGGCAAGAACTGTTGATAGTCCTAATCTCTAAGATTCCACCAGCACCGGGACCTGTGCTTGAAGCAGGATTAGGTCCAAAGCCAGCCAATCCCTTACCATGTATCATCCTGGAATATAGGAAAACAGAAGCAGAGATTGGAGTTTGCATCCCCAAATCAAAGATATATAATGATACACATTTTATTCATACAAATGGCAATCTATATTTTGAAACATAAAAAAGAAGTATAAAATTATGTGACAGTTTTGATTTTCTCTTTTATATAACATCATCTTCTGGTTATGATTGTGCTTCTAAAATCACTTTCTCTATATAAAAACACAGAGGCCAGAGTAATAGTATCTGGGCCATTGATGTCCCAGCAGAAGGTTTCAGATCATTCCAACCCAAGAAGATAAAAGCCCCATTTGAAAATAAGTCAGGGCTTGCTCTACTCTCTGCTTTTTGGAGCAGCCTGCGTTGAGCGCAGTATCCTCTCTCTCTCTCTCTCTCTCTCTCTCTCTCTCTCTCTCTCTCTCTCCCAACTCCTTCCCCATCCTAAAACCTCCTTAATAAAATCTGTTTTACTTCACTGCTCATTCAGTCCTGTAAATTCTTTTTCTGTGAGGAAGACAATAAACCTGAGGAAACCCTGGGTAAGTCCTAGGACTGGCTTTCCTTTCCTGCAAAGAGCAATTCCTGGCTCCACCCCTGAGTCTGTGGCTCCCGGAGAAATCTCGGTGGTGGGGATCATCTCCAATGCTTAGAGATCAAGCTGACATCAGGTGTGGCTTGATGACCACCTCATGGGGCTGGTTGGGCTCAGGCCCACACTGTGCAGGGGCTCATCACAGGCTTTATTATTAGTTAGCCTGCCCAGCAGGTCCCGTGTGGCAGAGGCGGGGGAGAAAGAGACCATCTCTCTTCCCTTCCCACCTCACATAAGCCTCCCATGGCTTATGTGAACCACCAACCTCAGTTTGATCTCTGACATCCATATTGTTCCCCAAGCCCAGTTAGCAGTAATCACTGAGAGTAAAGCCAGGAGTAATCCCTGAGCACCACTAGGTATAACTCTATATCTAAAAACAAACAATAATGCACACATATAATTAGAATGTTTATAATTTGGACTAGTATGATCTTATCACAATTGGACTATCTTACCTTAGAGATGGATGGAATGGTCATTTCTAGCCATGGCACACAAACATTTAGGAGTGAGTTTTCTGCCCAAAGATGCCTCCTTCTGACCATATCACCCTATTCTTATTGTTTGTGTCCCAATTATTCCTTCTGAAGCTTATATCCTCTTGAAGTCATGGAAGGTAGAGTTTCTCACATCATTCCCTGAATGGTTTATTTTCAGCTTGAGAAGGAACTGTTATTTTTTCCTCTAGATCCTTTGAACATAAAATTTATTCATATATACTCCCTTTAGTACCAAAATTTAAATTCTGTCCACTCAACAATTTGTATTTGCTCTTTTTTTTTTACTTAAAACTCATCACCCACCTCCTCCTATCCCCTATTTTCCTACTAAGGTTTTATGTTGAAATGTCAACTACTCTTTTCCATGTTGGAAGGAATTACACATAAAGCAATTAAGCAGTGCTCCTAATCAAATCTGTTTTGAGACATTTTAGTTCAAAAGAAGCATTTTGTAAATTATTATTATTATTGAATCACCTTGAGAAACATAGTTACAGAGCTGTTCATATTGGGTTTCAGTCTACAATTTTCCAACAATCATTCTTCCACCAGTGTACATTGCCCACAACCAATGTCCCTTGTTTCCCCAGTTACCTCTCCCCATGCTGCCTGTTTTATCTGGCAGGCACTTTCCTTCTCTCTTTCTCTCTCTTTATCCCTCTTTTGGTCATTATGGTTTGCAAGACAGATACTGAGAGGTTATCCTGTAAGCTCCTTTAATTATTTCAACACTAAGTTCTTATCCAATTATTTTTAACAACGTGGTCCCATCTAACCCAATGGCCTCTCTCACAGCACTTGAGGTAGGCTTCAACTGTGTACAATTTCTCCTGGCCTTTGTTTCTACTGTCCTGTGTTGGATGAAATGGCTTAGCTAGCTTGGGATCTTTGTTGTTTAAGCTACTTACATTTAAAGCTATTTACATGTCTTTAAGCCAGGGTTCATGCTAAAGAGATCTCTCTTTTGTGTAAACACTGATAGAGGGGTGTGGCAGTTATAAGATTCATTTTGACTCTGAATGAGTAACTTTTGAAATATTATAATCTCTACTATCAATTCAATGTTATCTAGATTGAACATAATTCCTCTTAATACCCACTGATCCCAGTGTGGGACAGTTTGAATTTACCAGGAGACCACCACCCTGGCTATGTTGAGACTACCCCTTAAGATCAAAGGAGGGATTGCGCTACAGTGCTCAATACTATGAGACTCCTAAGACAGTGCTCACCAAAAATTTAATAATCTGCAAAAAGGTTTTTCCTAATGTTTCCTTTCACAAGGTGTTAAAAGTTTCTTCATGTTCTTGAATTTCTGCCAAAGCCTTAAAATCTCTACTTGTGATTTACCTCGAAAAGTGTTTCTGTCTCGCCTAAAATTAAGCTACAGGTACAGTTACTGGTGCCAGTGTCCACTTGCTGAAGAAGCCCTGCAAGACGCCCACACCGATGTTCCGGACACCTGTTCCAATGCTCAAAACTCCTGTTCCAGAGTTCGAGATATTACATCGATGTTCCAGACACCTGTTCCAGCACTCAAGACTCCTGTTCCAGAGTTCGAGATATTTGTTCCAGTGTTCCTGAGACCCGATCCAGTGTTCCTGACAATGCACCGAGTTCCTAATCGCTGCTCTCTAGAGACTCATACTCATATGATCACAGCTATTGCTGTCCCAGAAGTAGCCCCACAGACTTTGTTCCAGACACCCGACTTTACATAAATTATAGCAAATTGACTCTCACAAATTATGGACAGTGCAAACTATAATCCGTTATAATCAGACAGCTAGAAACACTTTGTCATGAACTTTGCTTTGGGTCCAAATACAGGTTAGGATCCTAAAGTAACATGTATTATCATTTTGCAATTGGAATTGTTTTTCTTATCTTAATCTACTGTACATTACTAAATATTTTGTACTTTTACAATTTTTATTAGTAAACTAATCAGGGGAGTTGTTGCAGGACTCCTCTAAGGGCCGCTGCATCTGCTCTGAATTGCCGCCTGCAAATCACTTCATAGATAAGGGGGTAGTCTAAATGTGGCAGTTTAGTTGACCATGTATGCTGTACTAGCTGGTATAAATATTCTCCCATGCTACCACAATAATAGTGGGACTAGCTAGATCTTACCAGCATATTTGCCTGGCCATGTAGGATCCCTAAGTAATTAGACCAGAGAGAAATACTGTTTGCTTCCAAGCAAACAAGCATGGCTCCCTGATATACTCAAAGGCACCTAAAATACAAAACTACCATGAAGTAGAAGAGACTTGTGAAGGCTTGGAGAAATATTTAACTGGCATTAGTATTAGTCTTTGGTACAGAGACATGCCATCTCAGAAACCCCTTCTCTACCCTATAAAGGCATTTCCAGGCAGATCTTGGCTCAAAACATTAGCATACTAAAGGGCCTAGGTGAGGTGCAGGGAGGGATTACCTAAGGGCATTTGACCCTCCCTGCTTTCCATAACAGTGGGAGGGGAGATCTGAGTTGCAGGGGTATAATACTAGCCTGCTTTCTCTCTCTCACGCTTTTTTTTGGGCTCTCTCTTTTGTGAGCTTCGCACCCTTCTTGGGAGTCTTGTCTTTGTCTCCTCTTTACAGGGCCTTTACACGTGGTGGCCGCCATCTTGGCCTACACGTGTCTGGGGTTCTAGCTGGGAATCCTTAGCACAGGGTTTTTCCTATTGCTGACTTGTATGCCTGAACCTGTGATAAGTAAAGCCATTTAAAACTGCATCGGATTCCTGAGTCTTCATCCATTCCCGCCCGGCCGGAGGTAGAAGGGAACTTCGCTTCCCGGCACTGTTGGGGACACTGGAGGAGCTTTCCGACAGACCTGGGCCTGAGTGCAATGTTGGAGGTCTGACCAAGAGCTAGCAGTCTGGGGAATCCCATTTATTTAGATTGCAGTAACAAAGCTTGTTTTATTATTGATAATTAGTAAAGGCTTTTGGAACAGAGCTGAATCATGATTTGTCCATCTGAACTCGGCCTTGAGATAAAAAGAAATATTTTCCCCCATAATGTTGGGAACTCCCGTGCCTTCTTGATAGTCCTTCCTTGGGTATTAGTATCATATTTTTTTATATCCCACAAATGAGAGTAATCATTCTTTCTTCCTCTCCTTCTGACTCATTTCATTCAGCATGGACACTCTCCATGTCTATCCATTTATAAGAAAATTTCATAGGTTCGTTTTCCTAACAGCTGTGTATTACTTGTGTAGATGAGCCATAGTTTCTTTATCCAATAAGTATCTTTATCTGATAAATAGCTTTATATTTTTTGTCTATTCTTGGTCATTCAGGTTGTTTTCTGGTTCTAGCTATTGTGAATAGTGCTGCAATGAACATAGAATTGCAGATGGTGTTTCTGCTGTGTGTTTTTGGGCCCCCGGGGTATATTCAGACATTGTTGGGTCAAATGGAAGTTCAATTTCTAGTTTTTGCAGGAATGTCCATATTGCTTTTCAAAAAGTCTTTACCAGTTGTCATTTTGACCATTAATGAATAAGAGTCCCTTTTCTTCCGCATCCACACCAACACTTGTTCTTCTTGTTCCTTTGGATGTGTGCCAGTCTCATGGTGTGAGATGATATCTCATTGCTGTTTTGATTTGCATCTCCCTGATGATTAGCAATGTAGAACATATTTTGTGTGACTTTTGGCCATTTTTATTTCTTCAAAAGAAGCATTTTTTTAAGATGCAAAAAAAATTCCCACTAGACTAAATAATTTACCAACTAGGCAATAAAGCAAACAAATTTTCATTCTATATCTTAGAATAATTAAAGCTCTAGTGTGTTTTTGAGTTTATCTTTTAGAATTTTAGATAGTAGTCTTTTGTACTCAAATACTCAATGTCTATAAAAGAAGTTGTATTATGAGCCTAGAATTCATATCTATAAAATGTAATTCATAATTCATTATGAAAAACTGATAGAAATTCAGATTTATATGCATCTAAAGTATTCAAGTTTTTGAAGCATGCATATCAAAACATTTTACAATATTTACATCAATATGTACTCCCATATGTCACTGTCTTCCCATTGTTCATCAAGTTGCTGGAGTGGGTGCCAGTAACATCTCCATTTGTTGGGAATGAGGTTTATTATTGCTACTGTTTTTGTAATATCGAATACCCCACAGGTAGCTTGTCAGACTCTGCTGTGGCTCTGGGTTCATCCCAGGGACTCAGTCTTTTTTCTATATCAGGCCATCAACTATCCGGGGCCCATAGGGCAGAGCCCTGGGTATAGTCAAGCCTATATCCTGTCTGCCACCTGCTGATGCAGCCAGGCACCGCAGTCACATATACCAACTGACACACAAATTTTTCCTAAGAATTTTTTTTTGATCACCACTAAACAAAATACATTGAAATATTTTAAATGGAATTTATCAAGAAGTCAAAAGCAAAGCTTAAAATATTTTTCTATATAAAATTTGTTAACAAATAACCCTTATAAAAGGCTGTAACTACAGAAAAATATCCATCTTTATCTAGATTTCACTTATATTTAAACTATAACTTGTGGGGAGCCGAGAGACGGACCTCCAATCTGATCTGTCCCTCAGATATTCAGCTGGTGTCTCCATTCCTTGGAGAACTTCGGGACCATCCCCATATCCGCCAGCTACTGCCTTTGCTATGTGAGGCATGGTAAAACCCTAAATCCTATCCTGACTGTCCCTGCAAAGCACATTCCATTCCTTATATGGAAATAATGAACATTTGCCCATTTCTCCCCCCAACTTACTGTAGGTCCCATCCTCTTCCCACCCGTTTCATGTATAAATACTGTGAACTGCTCAATAAAGGCGAGTGCTTGATCAACCTAGGTGACTTGCGCTCCTCTTCTTTCTGCTTTCTCATTCAGGTCATGCCCCCTCCCACCCCCCGAGATTTCCCAGTTCAGTCCTACCATGCAAGGCAGGGCGGGACAGATGGCACCCAACGTGGGGCTCAAGGTAAGAGGATCGTCTGAGCGTCGACCCAGTAAGGACAGCCGTCGCGCATCATTTGACTGTCACCGAGCAGTAAGTGAAGATCAGCATTAGATCGCTGCAGAGGATTCGTCTCTGTGAGTGAAGATCTGTCAAGATATAAGGGGTGAACGTATGTCAACCCTGCCCCTCAGGCAGGGTGGTCACTTCGGGTGACCCATTTCTTTTGCTCTGTTGCTTTTCAACCCCTGTCCATCAGGCAAGGTGGTTACATAGGGTGGCACATTTCTTTTCGCTCTCTGTTACTTTTCAACCCTGCCCATCAGGCAGGGTGGTCACCTCGGTGACCCATTCTGTCGCTTTCAACCCTGCCCATCAGGAGGGGGTGGTCACCGGCTGACCCATTTCTTTCATTTTCTTCTGATTTCTTTTCCGATTTTCCCTATTAATCTTTTATTTTTTTTCTGGGACAACCACAGTTTTTCCCTCAGGCACGGGTCGGACACTTACGAGCCATTAGGGTGTCTGCGGAGAAGACTCCCGTGACAGGATAAGGGGTGGCAGGCGTGAATCCCAGATAAATTCATGTCCCCAGCTGAAGAAAAACTGCGCACCATCAGGCACACTGTATTCATAAGCACCACTTGGTCGGACTTCTATTTGCTGGTCGGTCCTCTCCCTTTCTACCTCTCTTTCTCTCTCACTTTCCCTCCTCTTTCCCCTTCCTAAAGCCTCCATATGCTCCCTCGGAAATCTCTAGGGGGATGAGGGAAGAATGTTATAACCTCTGCGTGGGTGAGTGTGTGTGTGTGTGTGTGTGTGTGTGTGTGTGTGTGTGTGTGTGTGTATGAGCACTCCTATCAGGTGTGATTCTGTGGCTCCACGACCTTGCTCCCTTAAGGTCCCACAAAAGGTTATGAAGCCCGAGTGGGCTGTCTGTGAATCCACAAGGAACATATTTTCAATGGTGGTGCTGACCTAGTGGTCAGCCGCAGAAGTCACAACAGCTGAGCCACTACGGCTAAGTTCTTCACCGGCCAGACAAGCAACTGAATGGTTTCTGTAGAGGCACCCCTCCTTTGTCTGTCTCGGTCATCTATCACTGTGGGAGAATGGGAGGAAAAACTCATTAGTGAAGGATTCTAGGAGACCAAATTTCAGATAGAAATCCCTTTCTCTCTCTCTCTCTCCTTATCTCAGAACTCAGAACTAGGAAAGCTGAAAATGGTAGCATACTATGATTTTTAGGTTAACAGCTGAATTGGCCATAATCTAGGTGGCGGTTTTCTCAACAAAAGCACTTTCTTGACCCAAGCTTCAAGTAAAAAAAAAAAAAACAGGCAGGGAACAGAGGTCGGTGCAGGCTGAAAAATCCAGGGCAAGGTCCCAGTTGGCTGAGCAGGGCTATTCTTTGCCCTGGGGGGACTGTCCCCTCCATTTTCAGTCTATCATTTTCCTCTACCCTTCCTAAAGGGTGAGATAATAACTAAAGATAAATCGATCAACTGTATGTGTAGTGTGTGCACATGCATGTAGCCACCAATTGTTTGCAGTTGTCTTGTCTGTGTGAAAAAACATTGGAATATTTTTTTCCAAACATTCCAATCAAAAATAGATTGTTAAGCCAGGGATAGGCAATGTGTTCTAAACTGAGTGAGCATGACATGAAATTGACATGCTCGATCTAAATCTTATGGTAAAAGATCTAATAGTAAAACCTTATATGGGTTCCTGATCCCTGAAATTCTCTCAGCCCCAGAACCTGTGCTGTTTAGAAAGGATGGGAGCTAAGCCAGAATCATCAAAAGGGATAAGAACATTGTGAGATAGTACAGAGCTTTTACCTTATAAGCCTTAGTCAAATTCTAATGAGAAATTAGGCTGTTTTGAAAATAACTGAAGTATAAGAACTATTGTAATTAAGTCAAGGAAGGTCTTGTGTTTCCCGAAAATTGGTAGTTCAAATGTTTCTTATGCTGGTATGTCTAAAGGTACATATTTGTTTTATTTCTGCTATGGATTATTAGAATATCTGGTCTAGAAAATCTTCTGAGTTGAAATAATTGTGGTACATAAAACAGGTTCAAAAAGTAATGATTTAGTTTGACACATGGGTTTCTAAAGTTATAAAATGGGTTGCAAAACTTTTTATCCCACCAGTGTTTTATTTGATCTCTTGAGTAGTTTATGGGGTAATCTCAGACCTCGCCTGATTTTCTGAAGCCACAACATTGTGCCTTGGTAAAAAGTTTCAAAGATATCAGACTTCCCAGATGGAATTCCAGACCAACCTCAGGGCCTCTGGATGAAAAAAAAGGAACAGAGGTCTGGAAAAGGAGGTTTTCAAAGAAGACCACTCCCAAAACCTCCTCTCCCCTTGGCAACAGCCCTAGCAATGGACCTTAACCTAGGTTGAAGCCCCATATAGGAGTAGCTTGGGAAGAAATCTATAAAAGTCATCTTGACCAAAGGACTATGTGCATATGCTGCTTGAGACCCTGCGCTGTGTCGCCCTCTTGATGTATATTCCCTTTCACCTCCCCTTCCAAAAAGGTACCCTCTTATGGAAGAGCCAGGCCTCTACTACCCAACCTACCTAAAAACAGAAAAGGGGGGAGATGTGGGGAGCCGAGAGACGGACCTCCAATCTGATCTGTCCCTCAGATATCCAGCCGGTGTCTCCATTCCTTGGAGAACTCCGGACCATCCCCATAACTGCCAGCTACCGCCTTTGCTATGTGAGGCATTGTAAAACCCTAAATCCCTATCCTGCCTGTCCCTCTAAAGCACATTCCAATCCTTATATGGAAATAATGAACATTTGCCCATTTCTCCCCCAACTTACTGTAGGTCCTGTCCTCTTCCTGCCCTTTTCATATATAAATACTGTGAACTGCTCAATAAAGACAGCGGCTTGGTCAACCTAGGTGACTTGCGCTCCTTCTCTTCTTTCTGCTTTCTCATTCAGGTCGTCTCCCCCTCAAGATTTCCCAGTTGAGTCCTACCCTGCGGGTCTCAGCGGGACAATAACCTAGGCCATATAGTCTATATGTCCTATCTATAGACAGTTCCTCATGTGTTTCAGTTTAAAAGCATGGTTATAAAAGCCCTTATTACTTTTAAACTTTTAGACTTTTTCCATAGAAAAATCATTTCACCATGAAAAATCATAGAAACTTGGAATATGCATCTTATCAGATATTCAGAACTAGAGAGTATTAATATGAAAGTAGCAATTACTGTGATAATCAGAAGCATTTTTCAATTATACTACAAAATTTGCAATAGCTTCAAAGTATAATCATATCAGTTTGTTTCTAATGATCCATGTAAATAATGAATGAGGGAAGAACAGGTATTTGGTTTGGAGATGGAAAACAATAAGCTGTTTCTGGCTCTTGATATTATATATTATGTTGCTGATACTAAGAGTAAGTTATATGAAGTAACTAATAAGTTGCTTATACGTAGCAATATTTTAACTGTTTTCTTCCTAGTATGGTCTTTGTTTGTGTTTGAAAATAAGTAAAAAGTTTTTTGCTAAGAAGAGAAAGGAACTAAAATAAAATATAAAGTATGAAAAGGTTCAAGGAACCCACCACGTAAGTCAAAGAGAGTGATCATTTAAAAGAATATTAGGATATAAGGCGGTAAATGTAGTTGGTACCAGAAAATCAGTGAAGAATGTGAAGTCCATAAAGATGCCTTTATGCTTTTTCCTTTATCTCTTGCCTATGTACATGTCTTCCTTTATTAACTGTCCATAGCCCCTTTGTATAGTTCTCCCTTTCTACCTGTTTTGCTGTAGTCTAACCTTTAAACGCTTCAATGATTGTAAAAGTTTTCAGTACTAACGTGATACAAACAAATGTCTAAGCACTAAATACCAGACATATTCAAGATACTAAGTGCATAAACATTATGCTCAATGATGTCCAAGTATTTTATTTTATGATTTCCATGACAGTTTTCTCATTTGCTTTACCTAAGAGAGAAATTTCTAAATGGATTAAGAGGGCAAAAAGTTTGAGTGCTTCTTAGGGGAAAGATACCTAATATAAAGTATGCATTTGTATAAAGTAAATTGAAGAAAATGTAGGGAAAATCCTCCACAACACTGAATCTAAAAGGCATCTTCAAAGAGGGAAGGAACACCGCTAACAAAGCAACTGGAAGCAAAGATAAACATATGGGACTACATGAAACTAAAAAGCTTCTGTATCTCAAAAAAAAATGGGCACTAATACAAAGACAGCCCAGAGAGTGGGAAAGAATATTTACTCAATGTCCATCTGATAAGGGGTTATTAACCCCTTATCATGAATATTATTCATGATATATCAGGCACTGGTAGAACTTTACAAGAAGAAAACAGCCAACCCCATCAAAAAATGGGGAGAAGATATGAACAGAAACTTCCATAAAGAAGAAATTTGAATGGCCAAGAGTCATATGAAAAAATGCTCATCATCACTAATCATCAGATAGATGCAAATCAAAACGACAATGAGATATCATCTCACACCACAGAGACTGGTACATATGAAAAGGAGCAAGAGCAACCAGTGCTGTTGTGGATGTGGGGAGAAAGGGATTCTCACCTGTTGGAGGACAGGTTTAGCTAACCTGGGAGCTTTGTTGTTTTGCCCACTCCCAGCTTAATCTATTTAAGTCAAGGTTCATTCTAATGAGACCTCTCTTCTATGTAAACACTGCTAGAGGGTGTGGCAGTTACAGAAGTCACCTTGATTGAATAACTTCTGACTTATACATCTACTAAGACTTCTATGTTTTCTAGATTGGGCACAGATCCTCTTTATACCCACTGCACCCAGCGTGGGACAGTTAGACTTTACCAGGAGACTACCACCCTGGCTACTCTGAGACTATAGGAAGACTATAAGAAGGATCATACTAGTTTGCTCTAAGCAGGCGAGTGTGATCCTTTCAGTACAGAGAACAAGATACTCAGAATCACCCTGGTGCAGATAATAATAAGAAGGACCTTGTGGGTACCATCTAGATTACATGAAGCTCATGAAGTTAAGATGTATTACTTTATATCAGCCCCCTCTCTCCAGTGTTTTACATAAGAGATAATCTTGGCAGAAAGGATTAGACCTTGGCATAACCTTTGTTTACACCTACAATAGGGTGTGGCACTACACTCTGTTTAGAGTTCTTTGTTGACATGACCCTCCTGATTGGATTACTTTGGTGTATATAAGGGGGCTGACTTGAGGCCCCTTCACGCTTCACCTTTTGCCTTTTGGGCCTTTTAGCTTTCGGTGTTTGGCTCCTGTGGCTTTTGGCACCTCAGCCTTGCGGCATTTGGCTTTTGGTTTTTTTTGCTCTTTGGCCTTTTGCTCCTTCTTCTGGGTAGGACTCAGCTCGGTGAGATCCTCTCTCTTTGGTGGGAGACTTAGGCTCTTTTGTATGGTCTAAGTTCAGACCAGAGCTAGAGTTTGTTCATCATATTGGATTGCTGTGGAAGAGCTTTTGTACTATTAAAAGCCATTTTTTGGAACTGCACCAGACTCGTGAGTTTTCATCTGTTCTCCCAGCGTCCTCGGAGGTAGAAGAGAACTTCTGTCCTGACACTGTCGGGGACCCCGCGGCGTTCCCGACACTCATCTATTGTTGGTGGGAATGTTGACTGGTATGGCCCTTTGGGAAAACAATATGGACATTCCTCCAAAAACTAGATATTGAGCTTCCATTTGACTCAGCAACACCACTTCTGGGAATATACTCCGGGAGGGAGAAAAATATACAGAAAAAAAAATCTGCACTTCTATGTTTATAGCAGCACTATTCACAATAGCCAGAATCTGGAAATAACCTGAGTTCCTGAGAACAGATGACTGGATAAAGAAAATATACTATAGTACATCTACACAATGGAATACTATGCAGCCATTAGGAAAAATGAAGTTATGAAATTTGCCTATCAATGAATGGGCATGGAGAGGATCTGTTGAATGAAATTAGCCAGAGGGAAAAGAACAGATATAGAATGACTGCATTTATTTGTGGGATATAAAAAAGATAGTATGACACTAATATCCAAAACCAGACAAAACATGGATCAGGAGGTCTTGTCAGTGGGTCGAATCTAGAGCAAGTGTGTGGAAGTCAGAGGCTAGGTAAGACAGAGAAAGGAACAGTGTGCTAATAAGTGTTGGAATTGGTAATACCAGCCTAGGATTGATCATTAAATGTAGGTAAAGGGATATATATGATAACCCCTAAATGTATGTATTGAAAGTCACAATATGTAAGAGAAAAGAGACATAAAGAGAGAATCAGAGAGAGACAGAGATAGAGATACAGAGAAAAGAGGCAAAGTGCCTGTCATAGAGGCAGGTGGGTGATGGAGTCAGGCGACATTGGTGGTGGGAACACTTTATGATTGAACCTAATCATGACCAGTTTTGTAGTATATATCTCATGGCAGTATAATAAAATTTAAAAAAAGAAGCAGAAAAAAATGAATCTAAAAAAAAAGTATGGATTTGATATTCCTTGAATCACACTCTTTGTATGTATCTGTTAATTTTATGTGACTTCTTCAATGATACAGACTTTCATAGCACAGACAATAAGATGATTTGTAAGGTCCTTCAATCACCAAGTTTTGTTTCTGAATTTGAGTATGAAAAATCATAATTCTAAGGTCAATTAAAAGAGTCAAAAATAATAGGTTCTTTTCATCCTTCAAGTTGATCCATTTATAAACTTTGATGGTCTTATACATGAATATATTTCTACATTTCTTTTAAAAAATACAATGCCTCAAATACATAGTCAAGTCTGTTCAGCTTAACACCAAAGAATAAGTACACATACCTCCAGATCTAACTGAAGGCAATTTAGGCTATTACGAGATAAATGTGCTTTAGAATTTCAAGATGACAATACAGTAATTACTTTCAATTTTAATATAACTGGAACTGAGAAAGTTGAAAATGTGTATAAATAAATGATGAAAACTAGGCTTATAAAGTATCTAAGTTATGACTCAAATATGTGCAATTTGACAATTTTAGAGATTATGTAATTGATTCATAATCTTAACTAATTCAACAGGAATATGAACATGAAGCCCTTTAGTTGAAGAACTTTAATTATTTTTATTAAATATTTAGTAGGTAATTTCAGCCATTGTACCATTAACCATAAATATTTCTTGCACTATATCTTTCACTATATAGTAAGTATTCTTATTAAATGAACATTTACTCAGCTCTGATCAGGGTGTTATACACAACAGGAGAGTGGAACCTACTCTATCATTCTTTTGGCCTTGATAACATTGGTTCAAGCAACACTAGACTAGAACTGAGCACTGAAAGTAGGTAACGGGATATACATACTGGTACTGCAAACCACAATTCACAAAAGGGGAGAGAGAAAGAGGGAGAGTGAAAGTGAGAGAGGAGAGAGAAAGAGAGTGAAAGGGATAGATAGACAGACAGACCGATAGATAGACAGACAGGCAGACAGATAGACAGATAGATAAACAGACAGACAGATAGATAGACAGACAGGCAGACAGATAGACAGACAGATAAACAGACAGACAGACCGATAGACAGACAGATAGATAGACAGACAGAAACAGACAGATAGACAGACAGATAGACAGATAGACAGATAGACAGATAAAGACAGATAAACAGACAGATAGACAGACACACAGATAGACAGACAGATAGACAGACAGACAGACAGATAGACAGACAGACAGATAGACAGATAGACAGATACACAGACAGATAGACAGACAGATAGATAGATAGATAGATAGATAGACAAATAGATAGATAGATAGATAGATAGATAGATAGATAGATAGATAGATAGATAGATAGATAGATAGATAGATAGATAGATAGATAGATAGATAGTGAGAGAGTGAGAGAGTGCCTGCAATGAAGGTAAGTTACAGTGGAGTGGAGAGGGAAATTGGGGACATTGGAGTTGGGAAATTTGCACTGGTGGAGAGATGGGTGTTGGAACACTGTATGACTGAAACCCAATCATGAACAACTTTTAATGTTCTATACCATGGTAATTGAATAAAAATAAAATAAAAATAAATAGGAAAAGCATAAGAAATGAAACAAGAAAAGTTACAGGACAGGAAAGAAAGTCACAGCCTTTTTGTCTGGCTTCTCTCTTAGTGCTCTACTTTAATTCTAAATATCCGTTGAAATTTCTGCTTTCAGGTATTTAGCTAGCTTACAGAACATGTGAATCACCCTTGGGCTTGGATTACAAAATGTTTTTATTAACAAGTGGAGGAGGAGAGGCAAAAAGAGGTCATGAAGACTGGGTCACAGTTGACATAAGAACATTGGTGGAGAGTCGTGGGCACTTGGTGGATGATGTGCAGTCAATTTGCATATCAGCACTTTAAACTTAAACACTATTGCAACCACATTACCTAAACTATAGTAATTATTTAAAAAATTATTATGCCTCCCTCCGATGCACAATTACAAAAACATTCATGATTGGGTTTCAGTCATACATTTTCCACACCTGCCCCTTCACCTGTGCCCTATTCCCACCACCATTGGCCCCAAATTCCCTCCCACATGCCCCAAGGAAAAGCAAGATTTTCCTTTCAGTGCTCAGGCTTTTCCTTTTCGTCTCTCTTTTTCTCTCCGCCTCACTCTTTCTTACACATTTGGCTTCCATACAGATATGTAGGTTTTATCATGTAAATCCCTTTGTGTACAATTGATGTCCACTTCTAGCCTGGCATTAATATTTCCCACAATTAGTAGAACACTGGTATATATTTATATCCTATTAATAAATGTAGTCATTCTATATCTGTCCTTTTCCTTCTGAATAATTTCACTCAGCATGATAGTTTCCATGTCCATCCATTTGCAGGTAAATTTCATGACTTTATCTTGTCTGACAACTGCATAGTATTCCATTGAATAGATGTACCACAGTTTCTTTAGCCAGTTTTCTGTTCCCGGCCATTTAGGTTGTTTCCAGCTCTGGCCATCATAAATAGAGCTGCAATGAATATAGAAGTGCAGATAGTGTTTCTGTTGTGTGTTTTGGATCTCCAGGGTATATTCCCAGGAGTGTTATTGCTGAGTCAAATGGGAGCTCAATATCTAGTTTTTGGAGGAATGTCCATATTGTTTTCCCAAAGGGCTGGACCAGTTGGCACTCCCACCAACAGTGGATAAGAGACCCTTTGTCCCCACATCCACACCAGCACTGGATCTTGCTGTTTTGGATGTGTGCCAGTCTCTGTAACGTGAGATGATACCTCATTATTGTTTTGATTTGCATCTTCCTGATGATTAGCGATGATAAGCATTTTTCATATGCCCTTTGGCCATTCGAATTTCTTCTTTTGGGAAGTTTCTGCTTATTTCTTCTCCCCCATTATTTGATGGCATCTGTAACAGCTACAGTAAATATTTTTAATTCAAAAGATTAGAAAATAAAGAAGGTGGTGGATTTAAATGCAGCTGTGTCATAGTGTAAACATATGCACATGCATGTACATACATATAGAAACCCTCTGAAACCTTCTAGAAAATCCATGGTAGCTGGTGTTGGGGAAAGAAGCAAAGAGAAGGAAAGTGAGTAAGTGCAACATTACATACTGCCCTGACATCTACTTGCCATTATATAAATGGTGGAAGAGATACTGAAAGCCTGACTGGAACCAGTGAGCCCATAATGAAGTTCAGAGATCATTGTACATGACAGAACTAGTTAACTATCAAGGATATTCATGGTGGTTTGTAAAGGGAAACTCTTTATTAGTAAAGACAAACCAGAAATAGACCAACTAAACACAAACTCAAGTTCAAGTATCTGAATTCCAGTCTCAGATTACTTATTCTAACTATATACTAGTAGCAAAATTCCTCCAACATTTTTCATATCCTGTTCACATTCTGTTAAAAATTACCCAATCATGAATAACTTTGTCATTTCATGGTGGTAAAATTTAAAAAACAAAACCATTTTCTGTATCTGAGGATCTTAGCAAAAAAAAAAAAAGACGTTACAGTGGGTTCTAAATAGGTCCAGGAACAAAGACTTGTAATGTTCATTAGAACTTAGAGCAAGTGGGACTGAATGGATAAAACAGTGAATAAGACTCTTGCCTTGCATATGGCAGACCCAGGTTTGAATTCTGACATCCCATATAGTTCTTGAAGCTGCCAAGATTGAACCAAGAGGGAAGAGTCAGGAGTGACCCTGAGCCAGGTATGTCCCCAAAAACAAAAACAAACAAACAAAAAAGAAATTGAAGCAACAGTTACACAGAAACACAAATATTCCAGAGAAAAACCCATAACAATAGGTCAAGAGAAGGAAGAAGTCAGCATGAGAGCAACCAACTGGGGCCAATGTGGTCTTTAAAGAGCAATCTTATAAATTGAAGAAAACATTTTTTTAGTCACATATGTCAGGACTAAAAAGGTTCTGTCTTTTAATTCTGAGGTTTTGTGTCATTTCAGGAGGCCTCCATGGGAAGCTGAGTGCAGTTCTGTCTGAATTAGGATTTTTGACATTTCAGGAGGCCTCAATGGGAGGCTGACTGCATTTGCCAAGTAGTGCAGCTTGACAATTTGGATCCTTCCCTGCTCTGAGACCCTCTTCTGTATTTAGTGCAGTTTGTTATTTTAAAACAAACCAGGAGTAATTCCTGAGTGCAGAGCCAGGACTAACTCTTGAGCATTGCCAGGTGTGACCCCAAAAAAGCAAAAAAAGAAAAAAAAGAAATTATTGACTAATAAAGATGCTCAGACTAAGAGTTGGAAAGTAGAAAAGTTTATTGGAAACCAGGATACAGAATTCCCCATGTGGGGAGGAACATGGTATAGAACTGTTGTTCTTAATTAACTTATTTCTGATTATGATTTATCTTGTGGGTTTTATAGTGAAACTGAGTCTTTGTTTTTACAGAGAATGCAGAAGAGTTCCAGCCGTTTTTTTTAAATTAATATTTTATTATACCACCGTGAGATATACAATTACAATGTTGTTCATGTTTGGGGGTTTCAGTTACATAGTGTTCCAGCACCCCGCCCTCTACCAGTGTGCATTTCCCACCACCAGTGCCCCCCAATTCCCTCCCCCTCCCATAGCCTGCCTCTATGGCAGGTTATCTCTTTCTCTCTCCCTTTCTCTCTCTCTTCCTTCTCTTACATATTGTGGATTGCTATGCATACACTTAGAGGTCATCATGCCCATTTTTTTGCCTGTATTTAATGTTCAGTTCTGTTTTGGTATTAGCCCTTTCGACATTTATTCGCACATCTACACAATGGAGTTCCAGCTGGTTTGAGTCTTTCTGACCACTTGCCTCAGGCATTGTCCAGTCTCCCCAGAGCCTAAGCTCCCAGGCGTAATTTCATGGTACTGGGGAATTCCAGGAATGTTCAGTCAGGCCCTTGGGGATGTGTGTGTGTGTTAGGTAAAAATGGAAATGCTGGAAAGGGAAAGTGAGACTTCCTATTTGATTATGAAAGGCAAGTGCTTTACCTCGGAGCATGCCTTAATTTTACACTCCAATAAATTATGTTTTCAGGACCAGAGCCATAGCACAGCAGATAGGGTGCTTGCCCTGCAGCCAGCCAACCAGGTTCAAAACCAAACCTCCCATATGGTCCCTATGATGGGGGAGGGGGTACACAGGTGGCTTATGTGGAAACAGAAAATAGGGAGAAAGAGTAGCCGTCTCCTGATATGCTTCTGCTACCCTGGACCCCCTGGGAAGCCTGGGACTGATAAAGTCTTCAATGAGCCCTGTCTGGCATGGACCTCCATTCCCGCCAGCTCCACCTGACATTTGTTTGGTCTTCTTGGCACAGGAACTGATCCCCACCACTGAATTTCTCAGGCAATCTCAGAGTCAGGCTGGAGGGAGGTGTTGCTCTTCGCAGGAAAAGGAAAGTCAGCCCTAGGCCTTATCCAGGCCTTACAGATTCTCATGCACCTCAAAGAAAAGAATTTCAGGACAAGTGAAGCAAACAGATTTTATTTGGAGGCTTTGGGATGGGGAAGGAGGGATAACAGAAAGAGTAATGAGCTCAAAAGAGAACACAGACTCCTCCCAGGGTCTAGGAAGTGAGCACACACATCCCAGCATTAACTAAGAAAGCATGAATGTCCACATCTCAAGAGGGGAGATGCGGGCAACATATGTGCTTGGTCACTACATGTGCTCGACCATGTGGGCTCAAGCAGCACATGGGATCGGACAGCATATGAGCGAGCTTCCTTTCTTCAGGTGACTTTTATAGGGTTTTATCTTCTTGGCCTTTCTGCCCCTCAAGGTGTTGCAGGTGTGGCTGCAGTGCCCGCTGCATCAGCAGGTGGCAGACAGGAGAAAGGCTTGTCTATACCTAGGGCTCTGCTCTGTGGGCCCTGGATGGTTGATATCCTGACATAAAAAAGACTGAAAAAGGACTCTGGGTTATCCCAGGGAATGAGCCCCTGGGATGAACCCAGAGCCATGGCAGAACCTGGCAAGCTACGCATGGTGCATTCAATATGCCCAAAGCAGTAACAATAATGGACCTCATTCCCAACAAATGGAGACATTACTGGCACCCACTTGAACAATGGGAAGACAATTGATACAAGTATTATTTTAAAACACTAGTTAGGAAATATCTTGTACTTTTTTGTGAAGCAGCAATAAACCTATCAACGCTACCATGCCTGATATCAAATCATTGGGGTGGGGTGAGGGGCGATTTCTGGCATAAGGAATGCAGATTACTTTCTGTTGTTGTCTGTGCTCAGATGTAGTTAAAACTTGCTAATAGAATCTGGGAAATTGAAAAGATGAGAACAAAGTTCTTGGTTTTGATTTGTAGAGAAAGGAGATCACATATAAAATACTTTTTGTTTTTCAGTTCAGTAAAAGCAAACAAGAAAATCTTTATTTTTTGGGTGGGAAGAAGGATAGAGGTAGATGGTATAATGAGGTAAGAGGGAAAACAAGAATTCTGTTGGATTGAATAGCTGGGCCCAAAGGGAGCTATTGTTCTTTCTCTGTTGACATTACAAAATCACTGGGTCTTTATAAAACCCAGTTATACCTGAAACAAAGTATGCTTGTCTTTAGTCTGAAACCATTTTTTAAAAATTGGATAACTTACTGTCACTCTATGTCTTTCTCCAGACTGCAAATCACTCAACCATCCAACTATTTTGTATGTACCAAAATTATTTGATTTTGTTCAGATACATCTTTGTTTTTACAGGTCTGGTAAAGCGTTCTTTAAAGGCACTTTAATTTGGAAAGATATTAAGCTTTATCACTTTTTGAAGAGTTTTATCTTTATTTGTTTTTCTTTAAACTTTAGGCACCATGATTTATGATACTATTAGTGATAAGTTTCCATGCATACAACATTCCTGTTGTATACCACACCCTCCACCAGAGTGTCCCTCCACCATTGTCCTTGTTTTCTCCCCTGCCCCACACATTTTTTCCTTCTCCCCATCCCCTACCATTGTAAGCGCATTTCTGTAGACCAGTATATAAGGTCTATTGTCTTGGGAAGCTTGCTATTATCTTACTATGTTTCTTTATATCCCACAATTACAGATTTGTAATGGCCTATCTCAGGGTGATTCAATAAAAAACATAATAAAACAAAGGAGAGGGACAGACAAAGAATAACCTCTCATTTGTGGGATATAAGAAATATATCACTAATATGATATGTGGGATATAGAGAAGTATATCAGTAATATGAAAGAAATCTATACTAATAGTATAAATCATGGTGCCTAAAGTTTAAGGAAAAACAAATAAAGATAATATAATGTGTTCCTCTCCTTTTGATTAACTTCACTCAGCATAATATACTCCAGACCCATTCATAAATCAGTAAATTTTAAGAATTGGTCTTTTTTTATAGCTGTGTGGTATTCTTTGTATGTATTTACCATAGCTTCTTTATCCTGTTCTGGACACTTGGACTATTTCCAGAGGATGGGTATTGTGAATCGTGCTGCAATGAACATAGATACAGATGTTTTCAGAATAGCTTTTGGGTCCTTGGATAGATGATAAAAAAGTGAATTACAAAGGCATATGGAAATCTAATTCTTAGGTTTTATGAAACTTGTCCATATTTTATGTCCAAAATGTCCAAGCAAATATTCAGACCTGTGGTGGGTATGGGTTCTTTTTTCTCCACTTTCTTGCCAACACTGGTTGTTTTTGTTTTTATTTATGTATCCTAGTCTCTCGGGTGTGAGATGATATCTCATTGCTGTGTTAACTTGAATTTCCTCAACCATCAGTGAAGCAGAGCATTTTTTCATATACCTATTCTCTGAGGATGTTTCTCTTCATCTTTCCCCTCTCTTTTGAGGGGTTGATTGTTTTTGTCTGATTAAGTTTTATAAATGCATTTCCTATCTAGGGTTTAATATGTAAAAGTCAGTCAATGTAATATACCATAACAAATAGAAGTACATCAAACTAAAGAAGCTTTTGCACAGCAAAAACTATGATGACTGAAATAAAAGATATCTTATAGACTGGGAGAAAATAATTACCACCATTCACCTGTCAAAGGGAATATTCACTTTAATATTGATTCACTAGTGTACATTTAAGTACTTTGAAAGTACTTAATTTAATTTGAGTAAGTCTTTGAAATTAATGTTTTATAGTAAGATCCTAATAGTTAACATTAACTAAATACTGAAATGATCCCATATTAGCACCGAGGCCAGAATAATACAGATCAATGTATTACTGTATCACTGTATTCCTGTTCATCATAGATTTGCTCGAGCTGGCACCAGTAACATCTCCATATGTCCTGTCTCATGCAAGTAGAGCCCAAGGGCACCTTCTTGCTCCAGGAACATAAAGAGCCTTAAACCATTCCATCAGGTCATGGGAATGAGGTCTATAATTGTTACTGGTATTTGGCATATCAAATACGACATGGGTAGCTTGCCAGGCTCTGCCGTGTGGGTAGCATGCTCTTGTAGTCACCTCTAAATCCAGCACTTATTGACGAACCGCTGGGGCCGCTTGAGCCGGGCTGTGATAGGCTGGTCTGCTGGGTGGAGTTCTGACGAGGCGGAAGTCCGGATGTGGAAAATGGAGGCCCTCATGGAGTGGGGGGTCATCTGGCTTGTTGCGAGGCTCTGCTGGGGTGGCGGGCCAGGGCTAGAACCCTCCATCCCTCCCAGGTTCCATGTGAGCGGCTGGGCACAGGGAGAGCCAGTAGCAGCTCTGCCCCATGTTTGTGAGTCTCATAATACAGATACTAGGAGTTATTTACTGTGCTAATCAATTCTAATTTTTTAGCATTGTTACATAAATGTAGTATTTTATTAGTATTTTATTGATTTTGTTTGACAAAATAAGTAAAGATGGAAGGATGTCAGTAAAATGAATACTAAAGTAAAAAGGATAACAGAAGACAAAGTAGGGGAACAGAAGAGGTGAGAAAACACGAGTAACCCAGAAACAGAATTAAAACAAGATTTCTAATGACTCAATGGACATTATACGTCATAAGTATAATCAACATCATAAATTTAACTGTTATCCATTAATTTACTTAACAGATAATCATTGACTAATTAATATAAATATAAGCCCAGGGATTTTCTTTACTTTTTTAAATTTTTTTTTTTTTTTAAATTTTAAAATTTTTTTATACCACCGTGAGTTATACAATTGCAAAGATTTTCTTGTTTGGTTTCAGTCATACAGTGTTCCAGCACCCATCCCTCCACCAGTACCCATTTCCCACCACCAATGTCCGCTGATTCCCTCTCCCTTTCCCCAGCCTACTTCTAGGCATACCTCTACTTTGCCTCTTCTCTCTTTCTCTCTTTCTCTTTCTCTCTCTCTCTCTTTTCTCTCTTTCCTTTCTCTTACACATTGTGACTTGAAATACATGCACTTAGAGATTATCATGTATATCCCTTTACCTACATGAAATACTCAGTTCTAGGCTGGTATTATCATTTCCAACAATTATTAGCACACTGTTCTCTTCTCTATTGCCTAACCTCTGACTCCCACAAACTTGCAGTAGATTTCACCCACTGACAAAGCCTCCTGGTCCATGTTTTGCCTCATCTTGGATATTAGTATCATACTATTTTTTTTATATCCTGCAAATAAATTCAGTCATTCTATATCTGTCCTTTCCCTTTAAGCCCAGGGATTTTCTAAGTACTAGGGACACAGCAGGGAAGAGAACAGATAAACATTCATGCCAGTGGACCCATGGTCAGATGCACAATGTACATCATTCAGCTTTAAAAAAGAAGGAAATATTAAATATTTAAGCATCGATTAACCTTGAAGCCAGTCATTATGCTATTTGAAATAAACCAGTCATGAAAAATAAAAACACCGAATTATTACATGCATATGAGGCATTAGTACAATCAAATTAGTAGAGATAAAGTACAATGATGAAGGGAGAGGGCAATAGAAAATTTAATGGCTATCAGATTTTAGTTTTGCAAAATGAGAAGAAATGTAAAGATGAATATTGGTGATACTTGCACAGTTTGAAAATATTTAATGTCACTGTGTTGTGTATTTGAAAATAGTTCATAGGGTAAATTTTATATTGCATTTGTTTTACCACAAATAAATGCTGGAAAAATATTTCAGGCCATGTAGAGTTTACTATTTGGCAAATTCAGTTACTACCTTCCTAGATGTCAAATCTTAATATCTTCTTATAACTCTTATAAAGAATTTAGTTATAGTTTCATTCAGTCCTTTTTAAACTCATCAACAAACTAGAGACTCAATGTGTATGGATTCTTAAAATATTTTAAAGAAAGGCAGTACAAATTCTGTTATTCAAAAATCAATGTAATCTTTTGATATTCATTTTTTATGCATTCTCTTGCTTTCTTTTGCTTGACCTACTGAAAACGAGGCAAGGCTACTAATGAGCAGAGAGGTCATGAGAATGCCAGTAGAGAGAATTCCTATTGGGTGGACTATTTGAAAAAAAACAAATCAATGAAGAAGGGAACCCAAATTGTCAACCCTTACCACCAGTCAAATGGATACTGCGACCTTCTTCCCACTGAAGCTGCCTTAGATTACTACAGAGAATGAAAATGGAGAATCCTTTGAGTACTGATAAAATATCTTAGAAAAATACTTCAGTTGGGGCCTTAATACTGCTTAAAGACATTCACCACGTTTGTCCCTGCTCACAATCCCCACATCCACTTATTCCTTTTTTTTCACCATTTGTTATGGTTTCTTCATGGAAGATTTGTGGTGTTTCTGAGTAACACTTGCCTGCTTCAATGTCTAATGAGTGTCACAAATCATTTTTCCTGGGCCTGAAAAGGTGGAATGCTTTAAAATCTGGATTTTTAACCAAGCTTCTGAGAGGACTAGGAAAAATGTGAATAGTTGATTATCACCACCTAATGGAATACTGTTTTATATATTTGATGAACAAAATAAGCCCTTCATTTTCTCTCTGAAATGAAACAAATACTAGGCTTAATAGCCTAAAATTTTACCTAAAGTATATGTATTGCTTTTCATCAAATAGGAGCAACAGAATCAATTTCCTATTGGAAATAATGGCAACAAATAATATGGTTTCTTGAAAATTACAAAAGATAGCTTATGTCTTTTTGTAAGAGAGGGCATATCATTCACACCAAAGAATTTAGAATTCTTTTAACTAAATTTTTGACATTGTTGTTTTGGTATTTCCCCAGGCTTCACAGTGAATGCTCAGGAAGATGCATTTCCTTCTACAATTCTCAGCCAACCAGGTGCTTCAATGCTCAGGCCAAGGATAGAGTGCTACCTTGGTCCAATGGTGATGGAGATTATCTCGGTCACCTTGGGCCACCCTTAGCCTCTAAAATCACACCCATAGGTGCTGAGGGGTCTCCAAGCCTGCACCAGGTGATGATCTCATAGTGCAGGGATTAGATCAGGGTTTGTTGCATGAAAATGTTCACCTTAGCCACTGTACTGTCCTTCTGGCTCACTGAAGGCAATTTTTAGCAGAACATCATTTTCTTCCTGCAGTATAATAAAGTCATGCACCTTCATTCAACTTGTTTTTGATGCTGTTTTTGGTAGTGGTTTTGGGAGTGTCACTCCTAGAGATTCTCACTGGTTACTCCTGGTGGTCCTCAAGGGACTTTATGGAATGCAAGGGATTGAACTCAGATAGGCTGCTGGCAAAGCAAGTGCCCTGCCCACTGCACTATCTCTCTAACCCCACTAATTTACTTGTTTTAATTGCTAGCTTTATTTCAAATATTTGCTTATTATTAGTAGCTATTATGTAGAGCATTTACCTGGAAGATAGTACTAAAATATGAAATAAAAATTATTTTGTTCGATGATCTAGACAAGGAGATTCTTTAATAATAATCACCTTAATACTCTGTCCTGAAATTTCCAACCTAAAACTACCTTTGATATATTTGGTGACCTCTTTGGCATCTAGATTTACATCATAAAGACTCTCTGGTATTAAGTGACTCAGGTGACAAGTAATAGACAAGTCCCACTATTTTTCTTATTTGTTTACAATGTGTATGTATATACTTTTTGTTTACATTGCATATGTTCTAGGGAACAATTTGTTTTTGTTTTGGAGGCCAAATTCAGTGGTTCTCAGGGCTTACTTCTGGCTGAATTCAGGAACTACAATTGAATCCAGATACCAGGGGCATTTAGTGTGCCAGGGACCCAATATGGATGGGGAATGTACAAGACAAATGACCTACCCATTGTACTATCACTCCAGCCTAAGGGTTAAATTCTTCACCTATTCAAAATATATGTTATGACACCACCTCCAAAGAGTGATATTCCTCTTCCGCAGACTATTGGAAATCCCAACCCTTTCAAGAAGCCTCACTTCTATAGTAATATCAGAATTTAAGGATTTAAATTTTTTAAGTTACATCTGTTCTCCTGCTTTATTTATTCCCAAATAAGTGGTATTTGTGTTTGGCATTTGGTATCTAGTATCTGGTATTTGTCATTCTTTGTTCAGACTTATTCTGCTTCATATAATACCCTCTGATTCCATCCATGTTGTCATAAAACTAAAGTTGTTTACCTTCTGTATATTTAAGTAGTCCTCAAATCTTTGCTTTGTGGGTCACACCCGGCAATGCTCAGGGGTTACTCCTGGCTCTGCACTCAGGAATTACTCCTGGTGGTGCTCGGGGACCATATGGGATGCCGGGGATCGGATCCGGCGGCACAGGCGGCTGCGGCAAGGCAACGCCTAGCCGCTGGGCTTGCTCGCCCCAAGTCCTCAAATCTTTGTATACAACATTTTTTATCTACTAATCTACTGTTGGACAAGAGTTATTTCCAAACCGTAATTATTGTAAATAGCACTGGATGGTGGGGAATGTGGTATTGGAATGCTATGCATGAAACCCTATTGCTGTCAGTGCTCTAAATCATGGCACCTAAAATTAAAATAAGAATAATGATAAAATAAATTTTCGATAAGGTAAATTTCAATGGAATTAACATAGTAATCAGTACTTTTAAAATTAGTGGTTTTGGATTCTTTGGGTGGTTTCCTAGGGAAGAGAACTGCTGGATCATGTGATAGATCTAAGGTTCAATATTTTGAGACATCTCCATGCTATTTTCAATAAAAGCTAAACCATTTTATGTTCCAAACAAAAATGGATACATTCCAACGACCATAGCACTTGTCTCCAGTCTTTTTTATATAGATCATTTTTACAAGTATAATGCTGCATTGCATTTACCTGATAATAAGTGAAGGTGAACACTTTTGCCAAGTGCCTATTGCCCATCTGCATATCTTTAAAACAGTGTCTCTTTAGTTCTTCTCCACAATTTCAGGTAATTTACTTTCTTGTTGTCGAGTTTAGTGACTTCCTCATGTATTGGATGAGGCAATATATTGTAGGTAAAGAAATGTTCTCATTCAGTATGATTTCTTGTCATTTTTTAATTATAGGGTAGGAGAGTTTTAGCTTCATGTAGTTCTACTGCTTATATTTTCTTTAGTTTACCTTGCCATTGTAGTAGAATCCCCGAAGACATCACAGGAGGCAAGATCACATAGTGTTTTAATAATTAATGGAGAAAGTAGAAATACATTCTGTAAAAATCAGATTAGTAAAACTCGATTACATTCAGCACATTAGTGAATATGCTATTAATAGTAAATAATAAAGAACTGAAATAAACACATTGATATTTATTGTCAACCATGCTAAGATGCTGTGCAAGATGCTGAGAGGAAGAAATGTACAAAATAATTTTAGTTCTCACCCTCATGTAGTTTTAGTTCAGAAAAGGTATTTGGGGAACATATTAAAAATACATCAGAATGATGTATGTAAAAAAGACATTCAATGAGATAGATTAATAGAATGTATATGAGTGCCTTAAAATAGAGAATAGAGGGGCCAGAGTGATATAGCACAGTGGGTAGGGTGTTTGCCTTGCACATGGCTAACCTGGGTTCGATCCCCAGCATCCCATATCATCCCCAAGCACTGCCAGGAGTAACTCTTGAGTGCAGAGCCAGGAGTAACCCCTGAACATTGCCGGGTGTGACCCCAAAAAGAAAAAAATAGAAAAAATAGAGAATAGAGCAAAACAGTCAACTTTTAAGTTACTCATTGGGAAGGGCCATAGAGTACAAACATATGCCATATGTTGGGCATATGCCTTGCATAGGCTGACCCAGGTTTCATCCCTGGGATCCCCATGTGGTCCCCTGAGTACTGACAGGAGTGATTCCTGAGCTTAGAGACAGGAGTAACCCCTGAATACCACTGGGTGTTGCCCCAAAACAAAAAAGCTAAAAAGGATTTATTTCAGGAAAATAAAACTTAAAAACAAAACAATATTGAAAATTGAAGATAATCAATATGACAGAACAATAAAAAAATGAAGCAGAAACAAATTATATAAAATTAAGAATTCTTTGGAGGGAGAAAGAATGACTAGTTTCTGGATTTTAAAGTTAAGTTCTAGACAATATTTTATGTGTGAGTTTAGATCATTAGTCTATTAAATATAGCCAATGTTCTTAATCGTTTTTCTCAGAGATCTGATTTCAAAGTACTAAGAATTATTAGTAGAGTGTGATTTACACTGTTTTTAGCACAGATTTTATTTACACTTTAATTTAGTAATTTTTATTAAAGCAACATTGACTAGTAAGTTTTGGGTAGCACATAGTCTTAATTGCTATTTGTTCTGGTATGGATTAATAATCATAAAACAATTAAGGGGAAAAAACCAATATTTTAAAGATGAAAAATATAACAATACAATCTTAAAGCATTAATTTACTTTCTTTAAAAATTGGATATAGCAAGTAAACCTCAAAACAAGTGAAGTAGAAATTAATGTATTTGCAAAATAGGAATTCAATGCATATGGTGATATTTAACTTTTTTTAGTAATTGATAAATTAAGCATGTAAAATTTTCATGTATTTAATAAAAATACAGACTACAGACCTTGTGGTTAAGTTTCATTGGTTGTGTGCTTTTACAAAATGTCTCTATTATAGACTCATCACAAATACTTTCTAGATGTAAGCAAAATGGTAAGTAGAAATGACTCACAAGGAATTGCCATTTCAGATAATTCTCTGAATAATTATTAAGAATAGAATTTTTCATGTTTCAGAGTTTTATCAAATGCTTGCCATGGACAAATGGTACCCTAAGATCAATTTTCTTCATACCTTGCAAATAGCTTTACAATTGAACTCTAAAGCTTAGTGACCAGAGACAACTTTCGACCTAAAAGTGGAATACATATTTTATGGCTGATACCTAGCAATATTCCAGAGATCAGTTCTTGGGAACCATTCAGGGGCAGGGAATCAAATTCAGTGCTGAGGCATGCAAATCAAAAGCTTCAGGTTTTTTGAATCATCTTGCTGGCCCTTTAACACGTAGAAATCTTTGTACATTATACTGTATCCCTTACATATTTCTGAGCCTATTTCTTTGCAGGCAGCAGTATAAAGAGTAACCTAGTTCTACTATGTGTGGTGCATCAATCTTTGAGATTTCTAATTAAAAAAATTGGAAAACCTCACTCCCATCAGAGCTTTGCAAATGAGAATGTCCCAAACATACATGTCACTCTGGAACATCTTCTATTTCATCTCTTTGTTCAGCTGTGTTGTGAAAACTTCAGTACTAAATATGTTAGTTCTGCATAGTAGGCTTCTTGCTACTATGCAACAGGAAAATTTTAATATCTACACACCCCACTTAGTGCTCACCTGAAAAATAAAGTGCTGTATTAGGTAGGGAGTTAGAATAAGAGGTGAGGTATTTGCCTCGCATGTAGCTATGTCAACCACAGCCCCATTTGAACCCAGTCACCAGTTATGGTATTCTGGATACCTGGAGGGGTCAGTGCTGAGTACAGAGTCAGGAATATCTCAGGAACATTACCAGGGGCAGTCCTGTTATCCTAATCCCCAAAGACACAATGTTTGATTGATGATTGTGAATGGCAAATGAGACCTATTCAGAAAGTTTTAGCCAGAAAAATATTATTAATATTCTTGTCTCCCCTCCCTTCTTTGCTTCTTTCCACTCGCAGTAACCAGATATGGAATAATATTTTACTCATTGTCCTTTTAAGCAAGATTAGACAGAAGAAATAAGTCACGTAATTTATGCTCGACCTTTTTTTACTCTTCATCTCTCAATATTCCTAGTCTTAGAACTTAGCTCAGGCATGTACTTCTCATTCCTTCAGTATCCCTGTTCTGGGTCAAAACCCAGACAACTTAGACATCAAATTTACACATTAGGTAGACTGTTTGACAATTTTCTTTCTTATAGTCAATGCTGATTCTGTTGTGCTGTTTTGTGTTCACTGAACAGAGATCACTGTTATTATCATCATCATCATTGCAACTGATGACAATAATAAAACAATCCCTTGGGCTTTCATGGATGATGTCAGCTCTCCTCAGGCTGTTTGCGTGTTTTCTTCTATTTTCTCAGTCTGATCTATAACAGATCCCCGAGCTTTCTTTTAGCTGGTAATATCTTTCCTAACTCACTCGATTTCACTTATTTTTTTCCCCACCAGATTTTAAATGATGAGCCAGTTCTGTAGCCTCTTCTCAGAACTGATTTAGTTTAGATTCAGTACCAGACTTCGCAGGATCATGGAGAGATTGCTAAGTTTAATGCCACAATCATCTCAGCTCCTACCGAGTATTCATTTCATTGTCAGCTGGTGGGAACAGGCAATCGCTGCGGTATAAGGCTGATTCCCTCCAGTAATGAAGCTAGGCGCTGGGATATTTTCATTTCTGAATTCCAAGTGAGTACACATTGTCATTTTAGTTGCTATTCCAAGAGCTATCATTTGTTGAAGTGCATCTGTTACCAAATTTATTTACAGCATTCTAATTTTTCTTTAAAACTTAGGGAATGTGGGGAGGAACCAAGGTTATTAATGTTGGATATGTAGGGACAAATTATAGTCTCCAAATGGAAAATGTTCAATTTCTTATCATTTATGATACTGAAGACAGAGTTAGAAAGAATAATTGAAAATAGAAAATAGTCAATCAGCCAGAGGGTTTATCTGATAGAAAAGAGACATTGAAGTTTCAGGGAAAGAAAATCGGTTGTAAGTGTGCAGCTATGCAGTGGTAAAGGAAAATTGTGCAATGTTTTACTTTGATACTGAAACAAGTTTTATACTACACAAGTGAAATGGCAAGGATTATTTGCTTCTTTTTTAAAGTAAAGAAAATAGAAGAGTTGTATAACATCATGATAATTTTTTTCACCTAGAAAGAGCCATAAAGCAAAGATACTGGAAAAAATCAATTTAATTTTTAAATTAATTATACAAAAAGCAGTTCATGAAAATAATTAAACAAGTATTGGCAGATATAAAATAACCCACAAAACAAAATTAAAAGTTCACATTATAAGTAATCAAGAAAGCATACAATCTTATGGAAAAATACAATAAAGTTTTCAAGGAGTTTAAGGAATAATGTATAAGAATTTCATGTGCTAATCTTAAAAAGTTAAAGTTAATTAGAGTAAATTTTACCATATATGGTACAAATAATATTTCACTAATAAGTAAGGTACTTCTGAGGAATTTGTTAGAAGACAGTCTTCATCTAATTTCAAGGTTGTTTCTTTTCTCTGTGGGGCCGGGGCCACAGCCATCATTGTTCAGGATAACCCCTGATTCTGCACTCAGGAAAAACTTCTGGTGGGATCAGGGAACATACGGGCTATCGTTCTGGCCTCCAATTTCAAGTTATTTTTAAGCAAAAGGATCTCAGTTAAGAAACATTAGGTATTTCCGCTGCGTATTTTTGTTTTCCGAGTAGATTCCCAGGAGTGGTATGGCTGGGTCAAATAGCCAGAATCTGGAAGCAACCCGAGTGCCCAAAATAGATGACTGGATAAAAAAAGCTTTGGTACATCTACACAATGGAATACTATGCAGCTGTTAGGAAAAATGAAGTTATAAAATTTGCCTACAAATGGATGGACATGGAGAAGATTATGTTGAGCGAAATTAGCCAGAAGGAGAGAGAGACAGTTACAGAATGACTGCATTTATCTGCATAACATAAATATATAGGTACATATTATGATACCAATATCCAAGGTCAAGTGAAACATACATCAGGAGGTCCTGTCAAAGGTGGAAATTATCACAAACGTGTGGGAGTCAGGAGGCTAGGTAAGACAGAAAATGGAACAGTGTGCTAACAATTGTGAGGGGTACTAATGCCAACCTAGAACTGAGCATTAAATAGAGGCAAAAAGATACACATGACAACCCTTTAATGTATGTTCTGTAATCCATAGTCTGGAGAGGGAAGGAAAAGAGAAAGATAGAGAAATGAAAAAGAAATAAAGAACCTGCCATGGAGGAGGGGGCTGGGGGAGGGGGGGAGGGAACCGGGGACTTTGGTGGTGGGAGATGGGCACTGGTGGTGGGATGGGTGCTGCTACACTGTATGACCAAAACCCAAATATGAACTTTTTAATTGTATATCTTTGTAATTGTAAAAAATAAAAAAAATTAAAAAAAAAAGAAAAAATAAATAAATAAAAGAGAAATGGTAAAAAAAAAATTTTTGTCTTTTTTAAATAACTGAGAATTATTCTGCTGAGTCCATGGACATTAACTCCTTTATTCGGTTATTAATCTATAAACATTTTTCATGCTTTAAGGGATATACATGATAACTTCTAACTTCTAAATGTATGTATTGCAATCCACTATGTTTAAGAGAAGGAGAGAGAGAGAGAGAGAGAGAGAGAGAGAGAGAGAGAGAGAGAGAAGAGGCAAAGTATCTGCCATAGAGGCAGGCTGGGTGATGGGGGGGGGAATCAGGGGACACTGGTGATGGGAAATGGGCACTGGTGGAGGGATGGGTGCTGGAACACTGTATGACTGAAACCCAAATGTTCAACATCTTTGTAATTATATATCCCATTGTGGTATAATTAAAAAAATTAAAAAAAAAAGAAACATTAGGTATATTTTGGGGCGGGCGATAGCCCAGCGGGTAGGGCGTTGCCTCACGCGCCGGCCTGTGCCGCCCGGGTTCGATCCCCGGCATCCCATATGGTCCCCGAGCACCGCCAGGAGTAATTCCTGAGTGCAAAGCCAGGAGTAACCCCCTGAGCATCGCCGGGTGTGACCCAAAAAGCCAAAACAACAACAACAAAAAAAAAGAAACATTAGGTATATTTTGCTTTCTTTCTCTTTTTCTTTGGTTTTGAGTCATACCAGTGGTATGACTGGCTGGCACTCAGGCACTCCTGGTGGGTTTTAAGGGATCATATGAGGTGGTAGGAATTGAACCCATGTCAGTCACTTCAAGTCAAGTGCTCTACACACTGTACTCTCATCAGCCAGTATGTATCTTTAATAGGTTATCTAAGAGTAAAATAAAGATGAGAATAAAGATATAGAAATAATAAATAGCAAAGTCTCCAAATAGGCAGACATAGTGAACCTAAAATGGATAAATATAAAGTTAACTAGTGCAAAAGGTATAAGGAAAACCTAAATTATATGAAATTATATCATATTTGAACAAATGAAAGACATTTCATATTCTTAGGCAAAATAGAGAAGTCATAGAGATGCTAATTCTATTTAATATACATTTAATAACACAATTAAAATATCAAACTGGGGGAACTTTGGAGCCATAATCTTTTTTTTTTTTTTTTGGGTCACACTCGGCAATGCTCAGGGGTTTCTCCTGGCTCTGCAATCAGGAATTACTCCTGGCGGTGCTAGGGGGCCATATGGGATGCCAGGGATCGAACCCTGGCCGGCACAGGCTGGCTGCATGCAAGTGGAGCCATAATCTTATGGCGCTCAGGGATTGCTCCTTGCTCTGTGCTCAAGGATCACTCTTGGCAGTGCTTGGGAACCATATGCAGAGTTGACCTCAAATGAATAGGTTGCCTGCAAAGTCAACAACTTAGCCTTTGTATTTATCATCTCTAAAATATCAATTAAAAATAGTTACATAAATTGATTTTTTATGAAATATTAATGAAACTCAGTAAGAGACAAAACAGGAATAGGGTAATAGAAAAGGATGTCAGCATGAGTATCAAATATACAGTATAGTCTCAAATTAAAACTGTGTATTAGCCATTAATGGATTGACAGTAGAGGGAACACAATAAAGGAAAATTTTAAATCATTGAGGAATTTAATATAGAAAAAAATTTAACTCATTAAATCTTGATAAAATTGTCAACAAATTGTCTCCAGTTAACTGAAAAGATACCCATAAAAATGATGAAATAAAATTCTTCAAACTACACACAAGGAAAATTTCTGCGACCTTTTAGGGTCAAATGTAAAATAAAAATGAAAACAAATAAAGTAACTGTATATATACTGAAATTCTGAATTCATAAATAATGAAAATTTTGTATTTTAAGGGCTGGAGACATGGCACAGCGGTAGCACTTTTGTATGCAGCAGACCTAGGTTTAGTCTCAACACTGCAGTTGAGACCCCCAAAAGTGAATACTGAATGCAGAGCCAGATGTAAGCCCAGTACACTACCAGTTGTGACCCCCAAACAAAAATTGTCTTTAAACAATTATTTTGTTTAAGTTATTGATGATATTAAAAACTAATATATTTGATTTTGAAATATTTACTATAAGGAAGTAACTTTAAAAGAAAATGGGGGGATTCACGGAAATAATCATTTTTGCTGTTATGGTTAATCCTGAGGTTAACCATTTCATATTAAACACATTTAAATAAAGAGGTTGAATCATATGATTTCTAAAGTCTCTTTTCTTGGCTTAAACATCAGCATATTTTTGATTACTAAATAAAGAAAAAGACTAGTCTTTTTGGGGTTTCTTTTTTTTTTTAGGTCCCTCAACTTTGCTCGGACTGACTCTAGGACCTGTGTTCAGGAGACTATATAGGACCCCATAAAAATAAAAAATACATATATGCTATATATATAATATATACATATATATATATGACTATATATGATATATATAGACACACATATATAAAGATATATATATAAAGATATATATAAAGATATATATATATATATATATATATATATATATAAAGACACTGGCAAGGCCAGTGCCTTTACCCACTGTACTATCTCTCCAGTACCAGAACATTTTATGTTTGTAATAAATCCAGGTATTTTTCCTTATTTCCTATGATCTGAACTTTTTTCAAAAAATGAAACTTCACTGTTGTAAAGTATAATAATTGTTTCCACTATTCTTTTTTCCTTAAAAGACACATAAGTGTCCACTTTTCTTCCCTGGTCCACATATCATAATGCTATTTCAACATATTATAATGCCACCACTAACCATTCAAATGTTCTATCTGGAATTCCTGTTACCTGAAGCTCTCCAATATCCAGAAAATTTTAAATTTAAGCATAAACATAAAACAGCTGATTAAGCAACTTGGATTTGTAGGACAAGGGAAATGCAATTAATGCTTAGAACTTTAATTTTGGAAAGTGTAGGCAATAAAAATATCCAGCAATAAGAAATTTCATGAGCTTTGACTTTGATGTATGTAAATGTAGTTGCTGCTAAGAAAATATGAAGTGGCAGAGACCAAGAGAGGCAACATTGCTATTAGAAATAATATTTGTTGGTGATAATTTACATATAGAAACTTTCCTGAGAGAAAATGCAAACAAATTATACATTTTAATATAAACATTGGGACCTTTGTAATTTATCTATTCCTCAAAATGATTTGAGCTCGTTTAAGATAAAATGTGCATTTTCAAAGGAAAACGTTATGATATATAAGAGTGAAGGGTATTTTTCATAAAGCCTGGCATGTAAATTATTTAAAGATTATGTACTATTCTAGGCAGAATAAAAACAGTAACAATAATGAACCTCATTCTCAACGAATGGAGATGTTACTGGTGCCCACTTGAGCAAATAGATGAACAATGGAAGACAAGTGATACAAGTGATTGCAGTAGTTAAAGCAAAAAAGAAAGAGAAACACATTGAGTTACATAATTAAATCTTATTGTTGGTTGAAAGTAAGCAAGTTATGTTTTTAAGAGGGACATACTTTTTTTCTATTGCTAAGTTGCTTTAGTAATTTATTTATTCAGGAAATCTTATATAGGAACAGGGAGGCAAATATTTAACAGTATATCTGTAAGTAGTTTCCCTTCTCCTCAAGGATGTCTGAGATTAGGTTGACCTAAACTCTTGCAAACATTGACTGATGTAATATATGGGCAAATGATTAATGGAAGTTTAACAGCAAAACCTTTAAGATCAATGGTTTACCTGGTTTGATTATTCTAAGCAATTCTGAAAGTTATGGAATTTTTTGTAGTAGTTGTGATAAAGAATAGGATTTAATTATATAGTCAAAACACATTACATGACTAATGAAGCATATATGTTTAAATAATCCCACCTCAGTGATTTCCCTGTGCTTGACTGACATCAAATTAGATGGCATAAATGAAATGAAATGAAATGAATCGAAGTGTTCTAACAGCTGCACCTAATATTTGGAGTCTTACATTCTGATGATGCTCACTGTTGGAGGACAGGTTTAGCTATTCTGGGAGTTTTGTTGTTTTGCCCACTCCCAGCTTAATCTATTTAAGTCAAGGTTCATTCTAATGACGCCTCTTCTATGTAAACACTGCTAGAGGGTGTGGCAGTTTCAGAAGTCACCTTGATTGAATAACTTCTGACTTATACATCTACTAAGACTTCTATGTTTTCTAGATTGGGCTCAGCTCCTCTTTATACCCACTGCACCCAGCGTGGGACAGTTAGAATTTACCAGGAGACTACCACCCTGGCTACGCTGAGACTATAGGAAGACTCTGAAGAAGGATCATACTAGTTTGCTCTAAGCAGGCGAGTGTGACCCTTTCAGTACAAGATACTCAGAATCACCCTGGTGCAGATAATAAGAAGGACCGTGTGGGTACCATCTAGATTACATGAAGCTCATGAAGTTAAGATGTATTACTTTATACCAGCCCCTCTCTCCAGTGTTTTACATAAGAGATAATCTTGGTAGAAAGGATTAGACCTTGGCATAACTTTTTGTTTTATACCTGCAATAGGGTGTGCCACTACACTCTGTTTAGAGTTCTTTGTTGACATGATCCCCCCCGATTGGTCTAAGTTCAGACCAGAGCTAGAGTTTGTTCATTATACTGGATTGCTGTGGAAGAACTTTTGTACTATTAAAAGCCATTTTGGAACTGCACCAGACTCCAGAGTTTTCATCTGTTCTCCCCGCGTCCTCGGAGGAGGAAGAGAACTTCTGTCCTGACACTGTCGGGGACCCCGGCAGCGTTCCCCAACACTCACATTATTGCTTTTAACTCTTTGTTAATCATTAATTAATATTGAAGTTAAGGAAAACTCATAATTCACATAAAAATAATTGGTAATTAAGCTTTTGTGAACATACAGGGTTGGTGATCAGTTTAAGCAATAGGATATCCTACCTTTTATTATTTTTTTAAGGAAAAACCTTGGCATTCTTTAAACAACTATTCATTATAAACAAACTTCCTAGAAACTGAAAGTTTAACAAGTAAAAGGAAACTGTTTCATGGCGATTCAAAGTTCCTTGGGATAAATATGTGGCTTGCTGAAGGTTAGGCAATAGCTGGAATTTCAAAAAACTTAGGAGTAATGCAGCGCTAGCTTGTTCTATATATTCCCTTTCAAATACTAATTGTGTCAAGGGATTTGCATCCAGAGACCTGCAGAAATTCATTAGTGGTAGAGATGTCTACAGAAACCCTGCTATGTAATTGCTAATTGAAAAGAGAGTCTTTATTAGAAAGAAGATATGAAGCATTATAGCTGACATGCTATAAATTTTAAAAATATTCTCTTTGGGTCTGTGTTCAAAAGCTATATGATTTATTAACCATTTATATCTGATCAATGCGTAACAATGCATTTGAGTAAAGGTCACAATAATTTTGTGTGAATAATTGTAGGAGGACTGTGTCCCTATATTTTGCATTTATAAATTGTTAGGTGCATAGTACTATGTATTCCACCTTTTATATAACTTAAAAAATATTTTTTCCATAGTACATTTCCCACTCAATGAAGAAGATATGATCCAATGTGAAAAAAAATTGTCTCTAAAATAATTGCATCGTATTTTTTGATAAATGATCTTTGGGCAGATAACTCTTCTAGAACTTATAACATAGTCCTCTAGAACTTATAATATAGAATTTACATATTTTTTAATTTGTAAATATGAGCATCAGTGCCAAGATTCCTGAGAAACCTATCCAGATGGAGATCCCTGGGAAGAGTGACTTAGTACTCTGAAACTGTCCGTTAGGCCCTGAGTATTTCTAAATGAGGAAGCTCAATTTCCCTTGCCAGCTGCTGTGAAAAGCTCCATATTAAGCTGTCTCCATTTCACATTTTAAAGGTTCCTGAAAATTCCTGAGTTTTTTCTTGAGAATGGGAAGTCAGCAATTCCCTAAAATCACTAATTCCACCCCAGGCCTTAGGCTCATCAAGCCTGAAAGACAGTGGATATCCCCAAAGGCCCATGTTTAAATACATAAACCAAAGGACTGGAAACTCCCCAGACCATCATGTATAATCCTTGCTTTATCACATTGTCACTTGACAAGTAAATCACCCATTTTTCCTATAAAAAAAGCCCACATACCATGCCATACTTAGTCCTATACTAAGTTTTTCCTTAACCTGAGTAGTTTTTTTCTCTTCTACTTTCCAATAGGCTTTTCTGTGTTCTGAGTCTTGACTCTGAGCCTCATTATTACTCAATATTTTCATTCTAGAAAAACAGGGAAGAACCTGTGAACTGTGGATGATATCAGAGATGGCATCATGCTCCTGAATTCCACCTAAGAGAAAAATGCCTTATTAGAAAAGGAAAGGTGTGTAGGAAAAGTAATAAAATGGGAAACAATCGTTAGGAGGTAGTTCAGGGGGCAGGGGTTCATACTTGAAATGTCCAAGGACCCAAGTTCCAATTCTCATATCCTATACCACCCACCCAGAACTACTAAAGTCCTGTAAATACCTGAACACAGTTGAAATGGTCATATGGTCATAGTAACACCCAGCACCATGTAGTGTAAAAGTCCTAACAATGAACTGTTGACCTGGTTGGTAAAGTGTCACTGGGAATGGCCCCTGGACCCCCTGAGCACTGTTTGTGATCTCCCCTCTTGGCTTAATTCACAGCCCTCTGTCTCCTATTTGCCAGCTCTGGGTTTTGTATTGTAAACGAAACATTGTTTCTTTCTTTCCTGAATGCCTTTTGCATATTCTTATGCTGGATCAAAGACCTTTTGTAAAGACACAGGAAAATAAAGGCTATGCATTTGTGATATAGGAGTTAATGAACTCTGAAATAGTTATTCGTGGGCATCTGTCATATTTTCTAACGTAAAACCTCAGTTGCCCTTAAATTGATTCTAATTCCTTACATTCCAAAAGGATGGTCCCATCGCAGTACTGGATGTACCCAGGGCAAGCTGTGAGTGAAAACTACCCTGCCCTACCCTAGGGCAGATTAAAAGTCCTGAGCAATATAATAAGCTAAGAGTATGTTCATGGAACAAACTGTCCTGACTCAAAGATAGCAACTAACTGATTAAGGGTCCTATTGGGGGTAGGAAAAAGAAAAAAAATCACACCTCGTTGAAGGACAGGCTTAGCTAGCTATGGAGCTTTTCTATTTTACCCACTCACAGCTTAATCACTTCCATGTTCTTAAGCCAAGGTTCATTCTAATGAGATCTCTCTTCTATGTAAACATTGATAGAGAATGTGGCAGTTACAGGAGCCACCTTGACTCTGAATAACTTCTGACTTATTATACATCTACTAAGACTTCTGTGTTATCTAGATTGGGCACAGCTCCTCTTTATACCCACTGCACCCAGCATGGGCCAGTTAGAATTTACCAGGAGACTGCCATCCTGGCAAGAATGTAAATACTGTCCTGGTATTTACAGGACAATGAGAAGTGATGGGAAAGAGATTAAAGAGCTTCAGATTTCCAAGAGACTTTGATATTGTTCCTTTGTCCATCAGTCATGGGGAATTTCATTGGCTCTGAATGTGATCAGGAACCCTGCCAAACCCCAACATCTTTTGGGGACCCCTGAGCCTCAACACCCCTTTTTTAAAAATGAGGGTTAAAGGAAGTAATGAGATCGCTTAAGTGGTGGTTCTAGTTTTCTGAACCTTGGGTGGGAGAATAGTCTATATCAAGTCAAAAAGTTGAACAGTGATCCAAATCCATTCAATTGGCAAATAAATAGTTTTAAGTGCTGTTCAGTTTTTTCCAAGTTATTGGATTTCAAGTAATTAACAAGATCATTAAGGTTCCTTGTCTCTCAGGGAAACAATTGTCTCCAGGGAGAATGAGACATTTAATTAAGCACTCAATTGATTATTTCATTATAATTGTGATAAATATCTCAGAGGACAGGTGCTAAGGAATACTGTCAACAGATGATTTGACAAGAAGTGAGGCTCAGAGTTTCCTGTGATTCCCAAAATCAGATAGTTTAGAACTATGAGAGTAGAAATTTTAATCCAGTTCTTGTCTTGGATGAATGGCACTGACTGATACCGGCTACACAAATATAGGAGTGGCACATTCTTGTGAGCTAAAAAAATGGCACATTACCTTTTTTTTTAAATTTTCTCATCTTTATTTATTCAAGTACTGTAATTTCCAATAGTGCTGATAAGGGTTCCAATGTAAAAATCATTCCAGTATCACAACAATAACCAGAGTATTTGCCTTTCTCCCCCACAGGTCATCAAAACTCCCTTTGAAGTATCTCCCATCTCCCTCTACCCCTCAGTTCTATAAACCAGCTCTCCCATTGTTACCTCTTTCCCTTCCTTGCTCCCTTACCTTTGATGACTGCTGCAACCAACTGCCATCAACTTGGTGGCTTGAAATGGTCAATATATTATCTCAGTTTTCCCGGCAAGAAATCAACATAGGCCTCAGAACTGAAAGCAAAGCTTTGGCAGGGTTGTACCTTTTTTTTTTTCTGGAGGATCTAAAGGAAAATCTGTTTCCTATGCAGTTTCCGTCTTCAAGAGGCTCTCATACACATTCCTTGGTTCTCGGCTTTTTCTCCCTCTTTAGCCAACAATGATGGCATGTACTCATACTGTGTCACTCTGACCTGCTCTTCTGTTTCTCTTTTCTAGTCTGAAGGAATCCTGTTATCCTAAGCTCACTTGCAGAATCCAGGATAATTTATTATAGAGTCAGTTGATCTTCCCAATTCCATCTACAACCTTTATTCTGAAAGTGCTGGGAATAAACGCTACTAATCTTCAGAACTAGTGGGGTTTGTGATAGAAGTCTGAGACTAAACTACACTTAGTGAAGGCAAGCATTTAACTTAAAGGGGCTCCATGTCACATAACAAGTTTGGAAGCACAATGTGGGAATTAGTCTTCAGCTTAGGAAAACCTAGTTTGTGAATAAAGAGTGGGCGTCTTCAAAATGGGACTCATTTCAAAGTGGCACTGGGCAGCTTTTCCCGTTTTTAAAAAAAAGAATTCCTCTGAGACTGGGTTGTAGTGGTGGAAAGGCAGAGCCATAGTACAGCAAATGGGGGCATTTGCCTTGCATGTGGCAGTTCTGGGTTGAATCCCGGCATCCCATATGGTCCCCAAGCATCACCAGGAGTAATTCCTGAGTGCAGAGCCAGTTTTAACCCCTGAGAATAACCAAAAACCAAGAAAATAAAAAGATTGGGTGGGGTGTTTGAGAGAATATGCATTGGGAGCTAAGAGTGGGTGCCATCCCTGCTGTCACTGCTAAGAACTGTCCTTGACCACAGAAATGAGTCCAGATAGCTCAAGAGTGTCAAAGAGGTACGGCCCTGACAGAGAGTGCAGAGCCTTCTGGGACCCCCAAAGAGTAGGTTGCACCCCCCCCATATCCCTGCAGTGAGAGTTGAGCAGGATAACTGCAACAGTGGGGATTGGGGACAGAGGAAGAGAGAGAGAGAGAGAGAGAGAGAGAGAGAGAGAGAGAGAGTAGCAAAGAGCTGCCAAGGTCACTGCTCCCAGAGTGATCAGTGAGCTCTGAGGAGATCCTGACACAGACACCATGTCAAAATGCTCCAGTACTGTTGTAAGGAAGTCTCTTTCAGTTGGGTGCAAAGATAAGAGTTCTCAAGTAGTATGAAGTAGCAGGAGGACCACTGTTCTTGCTAACATGTGGGACAGAGCAACAGAACAGGACCTCTTTTATTGACATATAGGTACAGGCTGACGCCAATTATAGAGAACAAAGGAGTCGGAGTACGGACCACCATACATAGGGTTTTCCACATAGCCCACCGCCCATACATTCCTGAACACAATTGCGTAAGGAGGTAGATTAATGCTTAACGTTCAAACTAGACAATGAGACAATGGATGCATAGGCAGAGGTGGCTTATGGTTGTGTGCTAAGGATAATGTATAACTAGTGATAACAGGTAACTAGCAAAAGGAGAAGCATGCCAGTATTTTTCCAGAGGGTCAGACTCACAGGCATCAGCCTCCCCACTCATCAAGGAGTGGAGTC